>CCAG010012992.1:0-46905 GCA_001077435.1 Glossina morsitans morsitans | reverse complement strand
CACACTTGTATCGTATATAGAAAATAGTTTTATATTCTGTTGAAGAGTTTTCTGTCTAATTTTGTGTTTATGTGCATTTTAATTACCCAAATGTTTGTACATGTGTGTTTTCATTCCAAAAACAACTTTCAAAAAAAAGCAATTAAATGTAAATACAAAACATTAAAAGTATATAAAATAATGAAAAGATATATCTGTAAAACAACTTATCGTAATGTCATAATGTAACGAGAAGGAAGGAATTTTTTTATGTCAATCACTGGCACGTCGTCTAAATCAATTCTCGCTTTTATATCCATATATTTATGTCCGCATATTGCATTTTTCAAATACCTGTAACGCATACAAATGCTGAGACTCTATATCTAATGTGAACATTATTCTTGCGAAACGGAATCGGTTTTCTTCTTCTTCTTCTTTTGAAGCATACCCAATTGCCTTTTTCTTTAATGGGGTGATGGCCAGAGAGAAATCTTGAAAGGATAGAGACGTGTCGGTCGCAGCCTAGTGGTGGTGGGCTCAGTTGGAAAGCGTTATGCCTTTACCGACTGACCACTCACCACAGCCACGACCAAAGTAAAGGTTTAGCCAAGTCTGATCATTTTAAATCATCTCTTGCTTACCCGCGACAGACAAAGCTCGAAAACAACCTGACTGGTCAAAAGTCACGTTGACAATTGCCAAAATATTCTGCATAAACACAATATAGTAAGTAAATAGTGTTTTATAGTTTACATAACCAACTGCTGTAAATGGAACACATGATCTCGCGTATCAGATATTCGCAAACGTCGTGAGGTATAGTAATCCGCACGAGCACACGACTACCAACTTAGTGGGTTCAACTCTACGCGCGATGGACTCTACTTTCATAGCTGCAGTACACCTTCACTCTAGAAACACATAACTCTTACTTACTAGGCACACTACCGCCCTGTCTGTTCCTCTTTCCCCCCTTTCTCGGACCGTCACCATATTACACGTACAGCTCACCAAATAGTGCTGGACGAATTAAGGCTAGCGAGATAGCAGAAGCTATGTTCAAAGAACTTGTTTCGTATATTGAACCAAGATTTAGGTATGAGACAGCTGACCGCGCATTGGGTGCAGCATTTGTTCATGGTAAATAATAAACACTAACTAATAATAACCAAGAAAACTATATGCGGTCGTGAACGAATGTTTTATACCCATCACCGTTGTCCTATAAAAGGCCGAGAAAAAGAAAAATATAAATTTATGTATTCTACAATATTTTGTGGGCGTGGCTGTTATTTTCTATTTTTGCAGAATAATTTTGTGAACATTTATATAGCGTATCCGCTATAGCTTGCGAATAACGAGCAAAAGACAGGGAAGGCATAGACGTATGGATAGACGTATGGACATTGTAGGCGTATTCTTTGACCTGTTTGAGTCACTTACAAAGTCTTTTCCAGCTTTGTACGCAATGCAGGCGATTCTTTTCGAACGAGTACTACAGATGTGACACGTGTACCTAATATTAGATCGTATCAAAATTTAATGTTGTTTCCAATGCCTTTAAAATGCGCAGAACTAAGCTCCAAAATCGCCTTAGATTGTATAAATTATTGATCAGTTTCAAATTTAGAATGCACATTAGTATGTCCGTGTGTCTACTTGTAGTACACATTCTTCCGTTCGCAAAAATGAAGTTATTAGAATTAGAATAGAAGTTGCAAGAATTTGAAAATGACCCAAGCCGGTCAACGGACATACTTGTAACGCCCACACGTATACTGCAAAAACAGTTATTTTTATTCTGAAAATAGAAAAAATCAACCTCGGCAACCCAATACGAATGATGGCTATAAAAGATTCGGTTGCAACCGAATATAATTTTCTTCTTTGCTTTTTTGGTGTTAGAAAAGCAAATCGTACAACTTACCGAATCCTCTCAAATTTTCGCCTGGTACGCTATTGGTGACTTCCGTCTGTGCTACGCCGCTACTGCTATTCGTAATTTCATCCGCTTTTATTTTTATACCTGATTCATCGTCCATGTGTGCTGTGAAATATGTGAAATTATTGTTGGTTTGATTGGGTGACAAGAAGCTAGCATAAGAAAAGACACGTGGAAACGAGTTTAAATCGGCTTCGTCAAATTCCAAGCCTTGGGAATTGTTCGCATCGTAGCCACTGCAATCGTCCTCATCGGAACCGTCAAAACAATCGTAACTTAAATTACACCGTGCCGATCCCGGTATGCATTTCTCATTTGACCGGCACCGAAATTCGTCTGGCTGGTCACATATCAAGCATTCGCTCTCATCCTCGCCAGCGGCACAATCTTTTATATTATCACATTGCCATTGCAGCGGTATACACGAACGATCGTAGCATTCGAATTCGTTCGCATAACAGTAACCCCTACGTCTGGTAGAATCTTCACAGCGAAGAAAGTCATTTGAATCAGGATAAAGACTGCAATCAAAGGTAGCAGTTAAAGTATCTGAATTGGCGATGATTTCGGAACAAGCTTCCAAAACGGCTGCAATCAAAATTTAGTTAATTTAAGTCAAATTTTTGTTTGAAGACTAGAGAACAACCTTTGCAAATCCTTCGACAAGGTGGCAGTACGCCGATATGTGAGGGACGGCATTCGGGTTGTAAAACTGCACAAATAAATTCAATTGCCCGAACGGAACAATTCGATTGCACTAAGCTGTGATAGTCCTGCAATTCGCTTTCGGTTAGTTGATACGAAGTATTATAGGTCAAATCATAGTCGAGCACTCCTTGGCACATTTCCAGCGAAGTCGAATAACAACGATTGTCTTGTATGTAGGATTTAGTCAGTGGTACAGTGGGGTCAGTCGATTTGTCGCGTTTTAACGGTGGTATGGTCGGTGATACTTTCACCATTGCGGCTTTTGTAGGAATAGTAGAAGGTTCGTTTGAGGAGAATAGCTGTGAAGAAAGTGAAATACTTTGCTTTAAAAACATCTTGGTATGTAAACGCGCTCCTCTCATTAACTAATTACCCCGTTTAACAATCTTAAAATACGTTCATCGTCTTCAATCGGTACACCGAAACTGTTCTGATGGCCGGAAGTAAATCTAATAACATTGACAGGTGCTAAGGCGGCTTCTTCTGAAATTAAGGTAGTACTCTCTACAAAGGTTTCCTCATCGCCCGGTTGATGTTTAATCCAATCTCCTGCACCTTTCGTATGACTATAGTCTACTGTTGTTAATTTTTGTTCCCTGGGACTATTGCGCGCCCTTGTACCTATCGCTCTTAAAATCGTTGATTCCCGAAGACCATGATTTCTATTTTCTGTAGTGGGATTTGTTAAGCTATCTGTGGCGTCTGTGCTTGTTGTTACGCTTAAATTATCACTTCTTGTGGTGTCAGCAAAGTGTTGACGAAACTGTAAATAACGCTCTCTAGCTACGCTAACGTCATGCAACCATATACAATAGGTAATCAGTCCAAAGAAAATTAAAACGCTGGCGAAAAAGATTAACGGCCAACGAAGGCATTTCCATTTGCAATAGTCTTTTGCATAATCAAGGATGAGTAATGATGATTTACTTATGTCGCTTTGCGCATGGGAGGTTTTACTGTAATTATCGGTTAGCGGGTATTTGTAAGGCTGCACCTGTAAATGCGTCAGATTGTCAGAATCGTTTGCATTTCCATTGAGTTGATATTTGCCTGAAGGTTGATTATTATCGTTATTAGGAGATTGGCGCAACGTTGAAGCTCTTGAGTAATTAACTGAACGCTCGTCATCACTGCTAAGGCTTTGTATGTTCACGCACAAGCCGTGTGGATATTTCGTGGGTTGCCGCCTTAAGCCTTTTAGTGGTGGTGGGGGGCGGCCGCTTAAATCAATTTGCTCTGAACTCATGCTTTCGTTAAAGTATCGAACATTATCCTTTAAGTTACATTCAGTTACATTCAGTTACATTCGGTTACATACATATGTGGACGTTTCTCTAAATGTATATAACATTGTATGTTTTTTTGGAAATGTTACATAAATCGTTTCGCTAAGTGAAGAGTTGTTTATGTTGAGGAAATGTCAGCGATTTATAAGAGTCATCTAAAGGGTACAGTTACTGCACTCACTGCCTATTATTGTTGCTTTTCGTATTTAGTAATTGTTGAAAAAAAAAAAAAAAACTATTTTGTACTTGTTGCTGTTGCTGTTGCTGTTGCTGTTGCCGTTGTTGTTATTGTGCTTTAAGATGCAATCTGTGATCTTTGTTAATGTCAAATTCCCAAGCGCTGCAAAAAGAAGAAAGAAGAAACAACAAAAAAAAAAAAAGAAAAAAACGCTTCGCAATTAGGCTTTTGGAAGAGAATTACGACGCCAACGCTGAGTGAGTAATTGCTTCGTCTAAAAGCGCTAAGCAGAGCGAGATATTCCATCGTTTCGATGGATTTTAATAAACAACTACTGAGAATAATATTTTGTATGTCTATGCGTGCGAGTGTGTGCAACAACATTAACAAGTTGTGCGATTGCGTGTCCATTAAAACATGGAGATGCTCATGCTCATATTACGTCGACTCATTACAAGACCGGACAAAAATTAATAGCCCTCGTTATCTTAAGCTATTAAAATAATAACGAAAGAAATTGTTAGATTAACTGCATTCCCTCTAACGCTTACAACTTATTACTCCATCATCGATGAACATTTTTAACAACATTTTATAAACATCCACCCGTAAGCACAATTTTTGAAATTACTAAGCCAATCATTCTGTCAAATTGGGCAACTGGTGTAAGACGAGTTTATTAATGAAGAAATGATTCATTTTCACTTGAATTCGACACATTTTTTAAAGAATTTTCACATTTTTATCTCATTTCCCCAAGCGCATCAAAGTACTCCTGCACTCCTCATCAAAATTTATTGTTGTGCAAGAACAGCTTCAGGTGAGAGCCACCTAGGTTCGATGAACATTCTAAATGTTGTTGCAACTTTTGCAATTTGACGGTCGTAAGAGTATTTTCTCTGCTTTATTTCCGCACACAACCGAAAGATGCTGGTTTGTTCACTTTGTCGAAAGGTTTGCAACATCCCGAACGAAGCTTAAAGTATCAATATTCTTGATCAACAACGAATTCTGAATTAAGCATGTCCGTCCGTCTGCCTCTCTATGGTAGACATTCTTCGCATATATTGGTCACAAAGCTATTGATATTGATTTCAAATTTAGCAAAAGTTGTTACATGTTGGTGCTGGAAACTATCCATGTCGGTCATGGGACACGCCCACAGTGCAACACAAAGTGAGAATACCTCGGTAATAATAAATATTTGCATTTCCTATTTTAGTATAAGGGTGATAACGGTGAAAAGATTCGGCTATAGCCGTATGCAATTTTGTTACTTGCTTTAAAGTGTCATAGGTACTGAGTTTTATCAGGAAGAGTACTTATTTGCGTCTTTGACCGCTTAAGAACCTATTAACTTCTTCCAAACGAGTTCAAAGGTTAGGTAGACCGTTTTGTTGGGATTCGTTTCAAAGAATATGGCTCTAGCCTTCCCCGGATCCATTCAGTAAAACGCCGATTTTCTTAGGAGCTTCACTAAAATTCAATTACTCATAACACACATTATAGTCATTTGTCTTCTCGAAATACGATTTTATAAGGCAGCAAGGAGTATAACTGAAATCATTTTTATTTTTTTCGTTCTAATTTTCTGCAGTATCTTTCACGGACCATTTTCTAGAGAAATGCCTAAGATATTTTTATAGCCATTTTCTAGAGAAATACCTAAGATATTTTTATACCCACCACTGAAGGATGGGGGTATACACAATTTTTTTTCACTCCATCCAAACCCCCAAAAGGAAGCTTGAGAGACCCTATATAGTATATATATATACCTGATTAGCGTGAAATTTTGAATAGCCTGTCCATCTGCGTGGTGTTTGTTGTTGGCATTTTCCTGGTTTATAAGTTAATTTAAGCATTTTTATGCCCATCAATGAACGATCGGGGATGTACTGATTTTGTCATAATGTTTGCAACATCCAAAAGGAAGCTACAGAGACTCTATAAATCGTATATATTCTCGATCAGCATGAAATTCTGAATTGATTAAGCCATGTCTGTCCGTCTGGGTGGCGTGTGTTGTTGACACTCCTGGTCGCAAAAATCAAGATATCGACTTCAAATCTTGGTAAAAAAATTGGGAGCTTTTGCACGTAGGATGCTATTGAAAATGGAACAGATTGGTTAGAGCAGAAGCCCGCAGTCAAGTGTTATCCGAGCGTAAGTCCGTTTTCTTAAACAATCATTTCTGGGTTTTTGCTCATTACTCACCAATTATAAGCGTTACAATCCGAAATTTTCCACATTTACTTTATGAAAAGCTTTACTATTTTACACATTCCTCAAAAGAAAATATATTGTCCACCCAAAAATGCGTTAATTCTAAAACAAGTAAGTGGTGGACGTCACGACATGGTGGATACATTTTTTCTTAACAATCTCTTTCAGGTGAATGATAAATTGTAGCCCAACCACTTTTTAGTAAGGGTATGCTAATGGGTATGCGAGATTCGTCTCCAGCCGAATATAATTTTCTTACTTGTTTATTAATAAGGGAGTGCTCTTTTTTCAAATATTATTTTTCCACTACCTTTCCTTCCACCAAAAAAAAAGAAATTGTCAAAAATCCTTGCTTTAGACTGCTCTACCATGTAAATGTCTGTAAAATAGGGAGTACGCACTGGTAACACATGGGGTGGTTTTTAGACCCTACATCACTAGTGGCGCAAGGCTATATCAAGTTTGTGCGGATAAAAGAAGAAGAAGAAACAAGACGGCCTTGAGATAGATCCACCGATTGATTTCGAATCACTTTATGAAGGGATCTAAGCTTCTCTGCCTGTCTGCCCATTGTGCACAAACTACACGTCGCTATTCGTAAGACATTTTCATGAAAATGAATGCAACGACATGTTGTGGCCCAAGAACGAACGTAGTTATTAATGGTTCGTATCGGACCGCTTTTTTGAATAATCCCCGCGATAATTCCGCCTTATTTTTCAAAAGTCGTTACATCGTCCACCCTATAAAAGCGAAGTGGTGCAGGACATTTAATGGTGGGCCGTGTCTCACTATAGTTTTCACTTGTTCAATTCCGAAATTGCTCCGAATGAAAGCAGATCTTAATTGATTTATAGATCATTTTTAGGGGATCATTTTCACTAAACGAGGTAGAGCGTAATTCAAAGGCAAGCAGACTCAAAGGCAGCAGACTCTTTACATTTGTTTAAATTGTCTTTCATTGCTTTTTACTAATTTTACGCAAACTCTTAAATTACCCTACCGCATAGTCCCATGCCGTGGACCCTTTTATGACATACAATTATAAGTTACCGGAGTTTTTTTTTTCAACTCTTTGTTTTTTTTCTTGCTTCATTCTTTATACCGTCCTTGCTAGGAATCGGCTTAAACGTGTCTTGCTATTATATAAAATAGAATGAATTCACGGGACGTATCGTCTTTAATTTTTCGTATCGGCACTAAAATTGGCCTATCTGTGTAGTGGCCTATAGGATCAGAAAAAGTTTTTTAAATATTTTGACAGGGAAGGCCTTCTTTCGAAATAAGAGGAAAGCTAGCAAGATTTTCTAAAGCATAAAAATGATCTTTTGGAATTCTTCCTCATGCTCTTTGCCAAAAGCTACGATTTCTGCAATTGCTAGACAGATAAGCAATTGACTCGACGAGCATTAGCTAGATTTCAAGTACATGGTGTACAATGTCCACCGTTCACCATTCACTTTCATCGTCTTTTGCAAAGAATTCACCATATTTGCTTGCAAACAAGTGTCCAATTCTTCGATTAATTTTAAAAGTCAAATGGTTCGGTTGTATTGTGACATCTATTGATTTATATGTGTATGCAATGAGAGCTTGTTTGCAAACATTGCATCTTCGTTGCTAAATATTTATTTGGGACATCGGTTCTCAAACATTTTGTGAAATCCAGTTAATGCTCATTTCATAATTGCTTTAATATGATCACAATCCTCTCTCTTCTGCTTTACTTGAGACTTGAATTTTGAAAGAAAAAAAATCGTAAAAAGAGAATTTGGTAATCAAAGCCAGTAAAATTATGAAACGATATAATCTTCATCTGTCTTCATCTTCCGCTCGTTGGGTCACTAGTTCGATTATTGTTTATTCGTTCACTATTCACCATTCATTCATTCCTTCGTGGATGTTCGTTTGTCGTCCATATTCTAAGATCTTTCCTTTGCCGCTTCGTCTTTCTGTTGGTGGAAGCGTTCATTGGTCTTTTGCTCCTTCATTCGTCTGCCGCTGACATTGTAAAACTATGAATCAAAAGCATATTGAACTATACTAATGTCCGTCCGTCCGTCTTTAATTAGAATTGTGGAGCGATATAGCCATCTTCGTCTTTTGCTCGCTAATGACCGTAAAAATTTCAACTGAAACTGGACCACTCGCTTCATTATTGTTTATTCGTCCTTTCATTTATTCTTTCGTTTCGCCGTCGTTGTCTGTCTGTCGGTTCTGTGGTCTTTCCTTCCCCCCATCGGCCTTGCCTTATTTATGGTCGCAAAATTTTGTTAAGATCTTGACGCAGACGCGTAGTGGTCTTTTGTCCCTTCATTCATCTAGCGTTAGTACCACACAAATAGGAATAGAAAGCGTATTGAATTATTTTAATGTGTGCTCGCTCATCTTTTGCACGAGTTGACATATAAGGATTGTCGGCTTGTATGCACAGATAGGCCTTCTTTGCAGGCAGCCAGATAAGCACGGCGTTAGTCAAAAACAATTACAGATAGAGGCGAAGAAAAGGAAATAAAGAACACGTATAGCGAACTTGAGTGTGCTATGCCGATAAACACACCTAAAATTGCTTACACAAAACTATAAAAACCATAATTTTAATCGAGGTGCTGCTGATACGCCTGAAAATTAACAATGAGTGTTGCGTTTGCGTTTGCGGTAATTTTGTTGGTAGCAACAAGCACTTTAGCGGCAACTATTTGCGGCAACGTCCATGTAACTTTTAGTGGTTAGATATAACATCAATCGTTGGGAAACCATGGCATTGTGATTATATGAAATGCAATAGCGATGCGATGCGATGCGATGCGATGCGTACAGTGTTTTAGTTAATCTAGTCTTTTGTAATGCATGCAACTATTCATCTCTGAATGTTTTGGAAATGAAACTGATGATGATATCATACAGCTATCATACATTAAGCGCACGATTGAATCTAAGAAAACTAATTTTGCTATAAGTAGCATAAAATCGCGACTTTTGTTTATTGTTAAATCGCATTAGATTTGTTTATTGGTCAATATGAGAAAAAATGCACGTACATATATATATGTAGATATACAATATGTGTTGAGTATGCACATGCATGCATAGATTTATGTCTATATATATGTAAATGAATCTATACATATAAGGGTATAAATATAGATTTATATACATATTTATTTAACATATATGTATATATGCATACATATATAGAATAAATATTTCTGTATATGACCTTTACACTTATGCATATATGTAACCGCAGAACCTCCTATGCAATCGCATGCTTAATTATCTATATATATATATATATATATATTTGTATGCATACGTGTATTTCATACATATTTAATGCATGGACACATCAGGCCCGATGGCTAACCAGTTAAAATTGTCGTCAGATAGAATAGACCAGACTGGACACTTTAGACACCTTTTAATAACAACAACGGCAGCAGTAGCAGTAGCAGCAGCACCAGCACCAGCACCAGCAGCAGCAGCAGCAGCAGCAACAGCAGCACAAACAACAACAGTAAATGGTTAAGTGTAGTACTTTGCGTTCCTGGAATGTTACTAGACTAGATTTTCTTATTTGTTATTATTATTACATTTTTTTTTCTTCTTATCTGCAGGCAGCATGCGCGAACGCTTTACACAGACAGACAGACAGTTAAATCAACAAAGTTATGGCAGCATAAGAGACGTTTTCATAGTACGTTGTTGGCTTAAAAAAAAAAAGATATAAGTCGAGAGATATTAAGCTTCGGTGGTTAGAGTAATTTTTCTTTCAATATAAGGTTGTGGTTGAAATGACACTGGTTTTTTTTTCTTTTTTTTTTCTTTTTTTTTTCTTTTTTTTTTTTTTTTATTGCGGGGATGATAATTATCGTTAGTTCGTAGAGCATAGAAGTATACCCACAATATTACAAGAAAAATAGAAAAACATACAACAAGAACAAGAACGACAACGAAAACAACAACAACATATACACGCACATGTTAAAGTAATTGATTTGCTTAATATGAGATACAATAGCATAAAAAAAAAAAATTTGACATTAAAGTGAACTCTTATGTAAATACGTTTGCGCACAAGAACACACAAATGCACACACAAACCCATATACAGAAACGCACACGCATTTGCCTTTGCATACGCTTATAGAGACATTAATCTTTTTTATTTCATTTTAAGAGTTACAATACCGTTTGTTTAGTTTGTTTGTTTGTTTGTTTTTTTTTCTTTCTTTCTTTATATTTATTTCAGATTTTTAGCCTTGATTGGTTAGATTGTAATAATTAATTAATTCAATATTTGATTGCATTACTGTTTAAATCATTCGTACTATAAACTCCATACACATACCTAAGTGGGTAAGTAAGTTTGTATTTTTATATATATTTTTTATTTATTTATTTATTTTTTTTTTTTGGTTGATTTTCGGCAGAGCCTTTTAAATTATTGCAAAAGATTTGGCATTGATTTGCGTGTCGATTATAATTCTTTAGAAATTTGGCAACTTTTTTAAATTTTTTTGTATTTATTTATTTTTTTAATTTAATTAATTTATTAATTTATTAAAAATAAACTATGTTTTATTAAAAATACATTAAGACACATAAGTGTGCGATAGTTTAGATTTGTTACTCCTTACATATACGTTATAACGTCCGTTTGATAAAGTGACTTGTACCGTTAGTAAAGCTGCTAGAATTGCAACTGATTTAGTAATTGCTGCGTTTGCCTAAGTGCCTTTGGTCAAGTCATTCATCCACTCACATACAGTCGCACTCCTTACTACCACTGGATTTGATAATTCTTTGAAAGCGAATTTATACGTTAGTGAGGGTAAGTTAATACTGTCTTCTACTGTGTGTTTTTACTGTTTACAAGCTAACGTACGACACCTTTAACGTGTTTAAAGCAACTAACGACTGACTTACCTAAAGTTCAATTTAGCTTAACTGAGACTCTTATATGTATATGATCGCAAACTATGTGACTACTACTACGCTTATGGCTCAGTTAGATTAACGTTTTTTTTTTTCTTTCGATTTCTTATTCGGTTTTGCTTTCGTTTGTATGAGTTAGACCCGTCAACCAGCAAACAAACAAGCTCTCTGTTTACGCGCACATATGTATGTGTGTTTATTAAACGTAGGTTCTCTTTAGCTTTAATTTTTTGGTGACTTTCTTATTTTAGAGAAGCGAAACCAAAGACTCAGCAAAAAAAAAGAAAAAAAAAAAAAAGAGTTTTTACGGTAGACAGGTCTCTGCTTTACGATAGTATATTACTGGATTTCGCATTGTCGCTTGAATCGATGCCTTTTGAATCGATATTCTCTGCATTATTTGTGGTCATGTGTTTATTGTGTACAAATTTATTCTTTTAGTCTTTTAATAAATCTTATTATTATGTGCATGTAGATGTATGTAGGCACAAGAGTGCCCCGGGTAATATGATTAATATTTCGCGTAAAATATTTACATAAGTCGTAAGTGCGTGTATGCACAGGTTGCACATAGTTGTTGTATATGCTATTATGATCGATTGATTTTGGTCAGCGAGTGTGAAGTGATGCTTATGTCAACTACGCAAGTAATACATGTTTGCACTTAGATTTCATATTTCATGATCTACGATTGCAACGTCTGACTTACTGCTTGCATCAATATATTTTAAATGTCACTGTTAATTACATGCAAATATTGCATAAGATTTTAGTAAACTATGCAAAGCAACTAAGAAAATTTTATTCGCTTGACAGCGTATCTTTGATATTCATAATGTTAGTTTGCATGTTCGCAGGTGTATCACATATCATTGGAAGCTCGATCTATGGGGTTAAGAGTTAAGAACCTAGATGTCTTCGTTGTCTTAGCAGCCCTGACACTTACTACAATGCGCGATGGGAAGGACTGAAATTCCTATCGACGTGAAACAAATTCGTTCAAATTACATACCGCTTACGAGACCTTCTTCTTAGTACTTCTTGTAAAACGTTATCCAAATTTAGCGACCCATCTGCGACGAGAAGACTATATGTTAGTTTAGTACGATCTTTACTGGCATCCGTCTTAATCGTATGGTGATATGGGTATTGTTGCCATGTGAATTCCATAGAACCTGAGCAGAAGCAGTGTCTGCTTTTCGTTTTAAGAAATTCAGGTTGGAATCCACCTGTCCCTTTTCCTCCTTATGAAAGCAGGTCGCTACTTATATCCTTACCGTTGCCCGAGCAACCTAGGATATTTTTAGGCTTTACTTTGACGGTAAAGTTGATTAACGGCACCATCGACTTGCCGGTTTTGTTAGAGATTGATCCGCTTGACAATGAATTTTCCTTTTATAAAATTTAGTGAATGAAGATTGTATTGTGAACTTAGGCTCTTCTGTAATAATTTAACCCAGGTTTATAACCTAATTTCGTTAAGGGATCTTATTGTCTCCGTTAAGACTACTCTTCTTAATACTCGTGTACATATAAATTTTCGTAGTTTTAGGAACTTTTTCACTTCAATTGTATGAATTGCTTGACTTAGCTGAATCTTCACTGAATTCTGCATTCACAAATAAGTAACTGAAACACATAAGTATATCCTTTCGCTTTTGCTTAACTGGAATATAAGCGACCTTTGACTTAGTTTTAAAAAAAAAGCGTAATATATACGCAGGTCACATATGACAAGCATTCAGTAGCCGGTATAAGCGCTATATCGTTTTCAAGAACAGCTTGGATTTTCGATAGGCATGGGCGAAATTAATTATCGTAGGTCTCTTCTGGGATATTATACCAAGCTTTCTGAATAATTTTCCACAATTCTTTTTTATTGCTGCAGAAAACATGACGCTGTAGCCATCCTCAAAGATTGCGCCCGGGAGAGTGACTTGATCCAGGAACCGCGTTTTCACCAAACTGAATGAGTGCTTCGGATCATTACCCTGCGGAAATTTCCATAGCAGTAGCATATTTTCTTCGGCATGCGGTAGCATTGCAGTTTCCAACAAGTTTTCACATACAAATCTATACATAGTGTTTTCTCTGAGGTGTATTGTGCGCGTATTGTACACTCCCAAGGAATACAGCCCTGACCTGTTAGATTTCTTCCGGCATGCGTCTTAGGCTTTTTTGGTAAATCAATCGTGGAATTCTTTTTCTTTTGACTGAATTACACTTGTTCTCGCATCGTTTCCAACCAAATTTATTTTTGTTCCATTATTCCAAAGTATATTTCCCCCCTTTTCTTTGATTTCTGGTTTCCCCTAATTGTTATGTTATGTTAAAGCAAAGTTTTTTCCTCTTCTCCAAATTAACTTTTCTAAGCAAGGGTACTTTCCGAGCTGTTATTCCTGGTGGATTGGCACTTAATAAACGCCGGCGAACAGCTCGGAGTGATACAGCATCCACAATTCCATTAGAAATCTCTTCACGCTACGTAAAGGAATCTCGCTTTGCTAGAATGTGAATATCGGAAGCAGGAGATTAATTGCTCCTCACTTCTCAATACTTTTTTTGAGGAGATCCAAACACTCGTGACAAATTGTAAGAAATTTTTTAATAAATACCCTATATCACCCTACCTAGTTATTCATATGACTTTTTAAAATGACACCCTACAAGGGAAGTGGTCGAAAAAGTGGTCCCATCCGAACCATTTTTAATAGAATTCATGAAGGACCCGAACACGGTCCACGTGAGTGTACCAAATTTGATCAAAATACTTTAAAAATTACAATTTTGAACACAACAAAATGAGACGGAAAGATGGACAAACAAGCTTAGATCGATTCAGAAAGTGATTGTGTACCACGAGTGGTGTAGGATAGATAAATAAAAAAATTTTTAAAACCTTGAAACCTTGAAACAGAGGGAACTAAAAATTCCCTTTGCGAATTGCCATAATAAACGATAATTTTAAGCTGAAGAGCGTTATTTAACTGCCCTTAAAGAGATGCGACGTCATTGTGGTCCCAATATGCTTACTTTAAGCATCTGAAATTATGAGTAAGAATTCATTTGGTCCAACTGCGAATATCCTTTCAGTGCTAACTTTTCTACACAAAAACTCGCTCTTAGAGTTCATAGACGCAATTGCTTTCGTTTTCATTATTTCTTTTCCTCTTTCATAGTTAAAGTTATTTTCAAGATTCTGATTTCTCTAGTAGTGCTCAAGCTCAATTCTTTCTTCATTCCATTATTATTGGAGAGAGTAACAGGAAAAAGTGTGATGTCATATGCACACATTTTCAAAGGAAGAGCTCTTATTCTACATTCAAGTCAATAGGACAACGCTTTACAATCCTAAGTATATCTCATACTTACATGCATTGTATTGTGCTCTCCTGATTTAACAAGAAGCACCCAAGTATACCTTTGTTGTTGTAGACGTCGCCGACAAAGGACACAAGTGTGCTAAGATTGTAATTCAATTTATAATAACTAGCAAGCAACAGAGACTTCGCAAAATATAAATAGTTTTGGCCTATGGGCATAAACTCTATCACAGTTGGTATCGAGAAGCCGTTTTCTTCTTTCTGAGTTGATGGAAACAATCGTTCGCCTCCTCATGAAATTATTGGGAATTCATTTAATTTAGACATCCCTAATTGTAATGGCTTATCGGATTTTGTATTCACAAGAATTTTGATACCGTTTCAGGCTTCTGCTCCGTCTGGAATCATAATAGATGAGGAAAAACTCTTTTTCCATGGAAGTATCTTTCGTACCGTACTGATCAGTAATTATACCCTGCATTACTTGCGGCCTAGGGTATATTATGTTGGACAGTAGTACGTAGTACCCAGAACGGGTTACGCTAGACCCGGCTTTTATTTCACCGGTCGATTCAGATTCATTTTTTGAACCGACTTAAGCTTGTCTGCCCATCAGCCCGTGTCATCTGACGTTTATATAAAAATTTTTGTAATAATTTTTGATCTATTTTGATACTGACTTGCTTTGGCCAAAGATCTAATTGAAAAAGAATGTGATCTGTAAGGCTGGATCGTTCCTAAAAAAGATCTCCCATGAACGGTACGCCTTTACATGGAAACAATTCACAATTTTTTGCATTTTATCGCGAAAAATTAACAAAGAATTGTTTCAGATGAAGTCGCGCAGGATATCTAATAATCGGTGCTATTGAGACATTTGCCCAAGCCAAAGTTGAGAGAGTTGAATGAATAATGTATTTTATTACGAAGACAATGTTTGCGTCTCCTGTGTTGGAACCCAACTCTCATCTATTTGCTCTATTGTCAATGTCATATTTATTCTATTCAATCAATTCAACTCTCATCAAAGGTACTTTCCCGCTTTGCAGTTGTGATATGTGAAAAAGTGAATGATACCGTTAATCTATACCGAATTCATTTAACTGCTATATCCATCAATAATTCCCAAGAGTAATTAAAAATTCCCGCAACCCGTGACTCTAAATGGCCTTAAATTCTGACAGGCATTGCTTTTAAAGACAAGATGATTTTTTTGTTAGAGGTGACATCCATACGACAGTTCTGGGGATTATTGGTCGATGTGCTATATTAGGGGTGTTTACTGGTTCACTTGTCAAATATTGATCAACCAGCTTCTGTGCGCTGCGGATGGTCTAGGAGTATTTTGGTGGTTGAACGCTCGACTCTAACACCTCTTGCTGCGCATGTTTGTCGAAGAGTAGTTCGTATTCTATTTGCTCTTTATGTCTTTCTTTTTTATAAAATGCAATTGCAACAAAATATCATCGTTCATTTTTGTTATATATATATAATGATAAAGTTTTTTTATTTCAATTTAATTCGTTTATGATTTTTATCTTGATGCGATTGATGATATTTTTTGTAGATGAACTTTCCCTATAAAGAAATAAAGAAGTGTCTAAATATGGGATAAACCCTATCTCATATAAAATATTTAACTGAGGAATATTAGTATTTACATCATACATCATAGTTTACCTAGATATCAGTAAATAAATTATTTAAAATTTTGCACTTTGCCTACAATGCTCTTGTTAGTAACGTCAATGGGCTTCATTGGGGATTGAAAGATGGTCTTCCGGTTTTCTTTAACTCCTGAGCGCACTTCGCAATTTGTTCAAAGAAATACATAGATCCTGACAGTAGCGTATAGTCGATAAATTGATGCCTTTCCAATAGGTTGGTGTTCAAGGCCAATATTCCCTTCACTCCCTATGCATTGGCCGCTTATAGGTTTTGGAACGTGGGAAAAGAAAAAAACGCGAATAAGAATTTTGATGAAGGATTTGAATGACACGAGAGCATTGTGAAGCTTGGAAAGAAACTTGGAAAGAATATATGAGAGCAGAATACTTGTACGATAAGATTACCGGATCTTCACCGATTCTTCAATTTTCATGTTTGTCGAAATGCCAGAAAAAAAGCAAATGGGCGGAGTTTTAGACATCAGAAGATGTTCCGAGCATAACTGAGAAAAACATTTGGAAATTGGACACGTTATGAAAATCCCTGGGAAATTATGATTTTTAAAATACTTTTTTATATCATTGAAGTCTAGAGATAAGTTTTTTTTTTGCAATAGAATGGGAGATGCTTAGCGGACAGAATTAACGTAACAGCCTTTTGAAACTTCCAAGCATGGCATCGAATTTTAACGACACTTTTGAGTTTTTAAACGGAAAGGCCCATGAACTGACCTCTTACAACAATTTTGGAAGATTCAATTAATCGCAGTTGGATTTCTGCCTCCTTATGAGTACTTTTCAAATACTTTCCCATCGGAAAAGTGAACTGCAAACTAAAGACTATGGTATTTAAATTTTATACATTTTACATTGTTTTGCTATTATTGTTGAACCTTTTCTTTTTGTTTCCCAATTTCAAACAAATTTTGTCACAAAAGGAGAAAAAAAATAATGAAAATTGTTTGAACTGAAAGCAAAATCGAGTGGGAAAATAGTCATTACACTGGCAGCGCTAACGCGTAGAATACTGTAAACAACATTCACTGATACTTTTACACATGAATTGAATATGAATATTATTGTTGTTGTTATTATGTGCAGATGCAGTATTATTACTATTAGTATTTTCGTTTTTTTTGTTTTCGGTTTGTTTGTTGATATTTTGTTCCAATTGTGGTCAAACTTGTTTGGTTTTACATTTTACATCAATAGCACACCACCCGACCGACCCCATATATTCGTTGTAATCGCTTTGCCCGTCCATAAGTTTATATGTTTATAGGTAATGCATGCATATACATATATATATATATATATATATATACGAATTTTTGTTTAAACGGTTATGTATATTTAAAGATATTTATGGTAATGTGCGCTGGAATGGTAGCATTTCTGTAAACTGGTGGGTGTAGGTGTATGTGCTCATGCTCTTAAAAAAAAAGTGTTTGCATATGTGGGGTGCATTAATGTAGGTAACAACTTTTAGAGAGTGGGTTGTTGTCTTCTCTCTTTGTTAATATTAAAAATTTATTCGAATTCCGTATTGTCACAATAACATCAAAGTCCAGATATTACATAACTAAGAATATATTTTCTAACACAAACTGAGGGAGGTATGAACTATATACACTTTCAAAGACTGATTGGTTGCTTTCACATAAAGTAGCTAAGAAAACTAAACTCATCTTGGGTCGGCTCTTGAAGACCCATATTTTTGCACAATATCTCAAGCTTCTCTCTCAAATTTCTTCTCATATAAGGTTTTGCTAAATATTGTCTTCGTAAGGGTATTTTCATCGTCGTTTCCTTACTTCGCTATTACGTAGAGGCGCTTCGAAATTTCAATTCCTTCTGTCGAAAGCGGCTGTCTAATCATCATTTTTAATAATTGCAACAAATCCCACTTTTTTTTTATTGAAAAACTTAGCTTCCTGTCGAAATGGATTGGGTGAAAGTTCACCTTAACGCATGCACTTCACAAGGTTCCCAGCACTAGAAACGGAAATGCGAAAAGTATAATGCAGGCGCACGCTCAAATGTTCCTGGCAAGCTGAATTTATCAATCAAGAGCTTGTCACTTGTGGGAAGTCTGAATATTTAGAAAAGTATATATATTTTGTAATTTCTGTTTGCTTCATATATTTTTTACGCACCAGAGACCATAAGAGACCGTAAGTATATTCCTGGTACGATTCCAAGCCATGTCTTTGTGCTATCTTGATCTTATTTCGGAAAGCGTACAGTGAAGGAATGATGCAATGAATGTTACGAATCAATGTAAAAATTTAAGTTCTTCGCTGTGAAACATCTACGAACACTCGTTTGAAACATCTTGACGGGACAGGTTTTAGTATTTCGTGATCAAACATGGCTCTCTTCTTGTCACATCGGAAGGCAACATGCTTCGTGGCTCGCGCTTGAAATCGACGGTCAGACAATGTCATTTCATAGATTTTATGCCCCAATTCTGCATACCCTCACAGAGTAGACGCTAGCTCAGGTATGAGATTGCTTGCGTGGACATCTTGTAAATGAAAGCATGACCAATCGTTCCATATATACCGAGAGTGTTCGCTACTGATGATAGTTCAACAAATACTACACAGCGCAGTGCATTCAAACATGCAACTTAAGCTTCGCAAAGATGAACACTTTCAAGCATGGTAATTTTTTTTAAACCACAAGCGCATCTTACACCAAAGAAAACAAGAACAAACATCTGACACCAAAAAATATGCAATAAGTTTGCTAAGTTAAACCAAAAAAATTTATAATAATAATAATGATTATGCCCTACACAAGTTATTGTAAAAGGGCATATTAAGGTTTTGCGAACGCATGCAATGCTCAGAAGGACTTGAGCTAGACCCGACTTTTGTTAAGCTAAGCTTGTCATGTTTGCTGGCCGTCTTGTAGTCGGCAGGTAGCAATTGTTGAGATATATTGATGAAACTTAGCAATGAAACTGACCCGATGTCACCCAAGGACGAAAAGAGTTTACTCTTTCGGCCACTCCCCATATAACGCCATATATATAAAAAATCGTTATCTGGGGAAAAAATTTCAGTTTTCAAAATTTCTAAACAAAACTCACTTGCAAAAATTGACCCTTTGGCCTTTCAACGTCTTCCGTTTTAGATTCCACCACACATGTCTTTCAATACTCCTTGCAATTCTTTGGTTGCCATTTCGCGATAGCAGTGGTTCCGCTTATTTAAGTTAAAAGAATTGCGTGTTTGATAGACCGAACACACACACGTATTTTGAAAATAGTAAAAGAAATGCTCACGATATTTCAATGAGTTCATACACCACGGAGCTCATTTTTGGGACTACCATCCAGTAGTTACTATGTACCCATAAATATTTGAAGACAGACTTTAGAGCATTAATGTAAAGAAGACGATACACTTCCTGCACGATATTAAATATCGCATCTTTAAATAACGTGGCAGCACTGCATAGATAGCAACATAAGCGCGTTCATATATTGGGTTGCATGGACAAGGGCTGAATTGTCTGATACTTGCAACGTGACATCCTGGTTTCATTACGGAATAATTTGAGATAGGCTCAACTTTTGTAAGCAAACTTTTGAGATTATAATCCGAGAAATTACTTAAAAAGAAAGATGATCCATATCTTTGTTTTGTGTACGGACCCATAGATCAATTTAGTTGAGTTTGAAGTTTATTTCATAAGATTGTGAAACAAAAAGCTAGAATCAAGTAAAGCAGAGCAGAGAGACATTTAAAATCAAGAACGCAACTATTCAATGGACGTCATGATACCTGATACGTATCACTGCAATGCATTTTCTGATGCTTGACATAACCGATTATTGACCCGGAACTGAGCGAAATGAGAATTATAGGAGATAGAAGTCGATCATTAATGCTTCCTGGTATGCACTTCTATTCATTTCCGTCCTTCAATGGCAAAAATGACTGAACCGATCATTCTCTTTCGCTCTTCCAAAACTCTTTTAAGTACGAAGCAAAAGCAAAGCACAGCATAGGATTTGTGCTTAGTTGAGAATAATCTGTATCCGAACTGTCTTAACTGACTGTATCGAATAATGAGCAGATGCGAGGTGTTTTAATCATGATTGGCAGTTTGCTTTGCATTTGAGTAATTTTCATTCTGTTTTCAGAATAAAGCCTTTTATGCTCTTTTTTCAATAATAAAAAGCTTTTCATATTTTAAGTTAGGCACACCTATGTACACATTTACACACTGACAAATGAATGAAAATCAGAGTGGTTTTGCAATGCAAAAAGCGCTAAAAAGCCAATGGGTTATAAAAGTTTGCATTAATCATTCTATAGGTAGTGTTTGCCGTTTCACGTATAGTAATGTGCATGAATTTGATTGATGATCCTCTCACGAGCTGTGATTGTAACATTACGAATACATATTTTGAATTCTTTTATTTAAAATAGGTGAGCAGAACTGAAACTGTGCAGGAGTGTATTGAACATACTAATTGCTTATATAATACTCAGACGAGATCTTAATGTTTGTCAATGGAAGGTGTGTTAGTTCTATTGCTACAGTATTATGAGGATGTTTATTATATGCGGTTGCATTCATTGTGCTTGGAAATGTTTCTTTCTTAAAAGCACCTGAAAACCTAATGTCAATAAAATATTTGCGGTTAGACTAATCATCTTGGCAACTTTTGAAATGAAAAAAGAATCAATAGTGTTAGCCGCTAGTGCGCATCTTATTTTGTAGCCTTGGAATTTACTTTTTTGGTCCAAGTAGGGCAGAATAATAAAAAGAGTAAGAATAATAAAAACAGTAAAAATAATAATTTTTTATACCCTTCAACACGTGTGGCACAGGCTATGTTAATCTTCTGCGAACGTGTGAAAGAAGGGCTTGAGCTAGACCAACCTTTTATTATAAGCCTGTCTGTCTGTCTGGTGCCTTTCCATGTAAATTTGTGTTCAAGCTACACGTCGCAATTTGTGAAATGTATACAAGGTATATTAAGTTTGTGAGGATTTCTTATGACACTGATCGATTCCGATTCAGTTTCTGAACCGATTTAAACATGTCTGTCCGTCTGGCCGCCCTATGTTCCACCTGCAGTTCGCAGTTTTTGAGATATTCTGATGAAATTTGATACATTGGTTTGCTTTGACCCAAGGACGAACGCTATTGAGAATGGTTTGAAACGGCCCACGTCCTACTTTGGAAAGAAAACTGCAATTTTCAAAATTTCTCGACAAAACTATCTCTGTAATAGTGTTTAGACATTATAAGTTGAAATATTTAGAAATGTTTAGTTCGGCTGTGGCAATTTTTTGAGCCCTCTCACACATCCACATCGACACTGAAGCGCTGGCAAAAGGCCACGAAAATTGAAATCAAGAATGTTTAGTTGTTGCAAAACAGATCAGCGATAGCGGATAACAGACGCAAAGTCACCCTCTTGCATGGCAACACTCAATCACAAGTTGCAAGAGTTGCCTAGAATACATTGTTGCAGGCCGAATGGGAAATTCTGCCGCACCCAGCGTACTCACCAGACATAGCATCTTATGATTACCGCTTGTTCAGATCGATGCAGCGTGGCTGGGCTGGCACACAATTTCGAAATCTTGAAGAAGTGCGAGCGAAACCGTTCTTTCGACACGATATCGCCATGTTGCCAGAAAGATGGGAAAAAGTTACAGAAAATGTTGGAAAGCATTTTGATTAATGTATATATTGAACCAATTTTTCTCAATGAATGTCTGTTTTAAGTGAAAAATTGACAAAACACATGCAAGCACCTGATGTACGCATTGTTTCGTAATAGTTTTAATTTTATCAAGTCTAAGGAGTTTAAACTTATTGTTAGTATCTGTATTAAAAAAGTCCCGTACGTCCCCGGCAGAGCACAATTCAGTGCCATTTTAAAGGCAGCTATATGGCAAATTAATTCAGTGCCGAATACAATCGTTCTCTTATCTTTCCGAAAAGAGTTGCAGGCAACAGCTCAACAAATAGCCAAACAGCAACAGATATTTGTGTAAATGAATATAATAATTAATATTAAAATAGTTTTAAATGTTTTTGAAACGCCCATAATTAAGCAAAATCTGCTCTCTTAACATTAATATAGTAATCAAGCGCTTGCTTTCTGTGTTTATCAGTAATTAAGTTCAGTGCTTGTGTATTTATATGTAGCAACACATGTATGACGCCATAAAGTCTACCGAAGACTGATCGTCTCGGGAGAACCGAGCAGATATGCAACCGTAATGGGTAGTAATTACAGTATCATTAAGTCTACGTATTACAATTGCAAAGAATGGTTGCAAGCAATCGTTGTAAACATAAATTCAATTTTGTAAATCTGCATATAGTTATTACAAATGCTTACAATAAAATTATTAATAAGTAAAACAATTAGTGGGGTAAGAGGTAGTTTTCCAGTAAAAGATACTTTTGTGCTGCAATTGCAGTGCGCATTAAAAGTTCTATTAAGCAATTTATCAAATCTGAGCTAATAGGTTATGGGTTATGAAAATGTTGAATTTCTGCAAGAAAAAAAAAATGCAAACATTTTGCTAAAATCGCGCTTTAAGGCCACGTTTCAAGGTCAACACGGTCTTCGACTTATATCGGCAACGCTACCTCTAAGGTCCCTATTAAATATTATAAAGTTTCCTATGAAATTCTTGAACACAATAGATCTTCTAGGTCACGCTACGAATTGCCCAGACAAAAATTATAGTAATAATAACAAATTGGAAGTGTTTATAAGTGGCATTTAAGTTAAAAAGGGACACACAGTAAGTCACAAAAAATAAAGATTACGAAGAGTTTGTTTCCTCTTGATGTTTTAAAATATGAATCCCGCTGCAAAAAAGTGCCCTTTCACAGTGACGGACACGCCCGCAATTGAGTTATAGTATTTTCTAAATTCTTACATTTTCTCTTGATAGGCGTGATAGGTGTACAAAATTCGTTGCGAAAGGAAATTACAGTTTTTTTTTTCCATAATCCATTTCTTTTGTGTGTTTTTTCTTCTCTTTAACTTTTTTTATAGTTTTTTTAAACGTATAAGTGATACTTTGTTGGGCTTATGTTCGATTTATCGTGGAAGTGAGCAGGCAACGAATTGCAATGTTTCTTAATCAGTTTCACATATGCATGCACATGTGTTCGCATTAAGAAAAACAAAAAAAAAAAAAAAAAAATGAAATAAAAAATAATAATAATAAAAACATTTACATATTTTATTGTTGAATATTAATTTACATTGCCAGTGTATGAAATAGTTTCAATTCGTAAGCACTTTAATCGAGTATTATTTGTGATGAATCAAAATGTCATCTTATAGTACCCTATCGAGCACAAATTTTGAAAACGATGTTAATATTACAACAAAAAGTGGTAAACTTTATCGTATGCTCAAGTATTGGCGTAATACGTCCAAAATCCCGAGCCTGAAGAAAAGTGCAAGTTTCATTGAATATCGAAAAGCCTCGACGAATATCATCTACCAACGTTTAGAGAGCTGTGATGAAACGAAACTGGATCGCTTAAGGTAATGAATGCATAAAGAAAAAGCAATCAAAACGAATTTTTCATTTTGAGCAAATGCGGCTCTAAAGAACTTTTACATAAACATTAAATGTACCAGGGAAATGGCAATTATGAAAAAAAGTTGCTGAGTTTTTTGTAGTAAACTTTTTTGTTTTATTTAAAGGAGAAAAGGTCATCTAATTAAATTTTATTCAAAATTACACCATAGGGCATTATATATTGAAGCTTTATGCAGGATAAACTGTGCTTTTGCTTGGTATAGAGCAGGCATGGGCAAGCGTCGGCCCTCGGGCCGAAGAATTTAGAATTTGAAGAAATGCGATTTGCTCGCACAGAACAATTCTGCAAATGGAATATTTCTGCCTTCACGGCCGGCTCAGCTATACAGCTATCCAACGTTAAATTTGTTTTTCCTTGTCCATTAGAAGAAAAATTGATGCAGGGTAGTAGTTGGATCTTGTCTCGGCCCCCGCTGCGACATGAAAATTAAAATTAGTTGTTAATGAAACAAAGTCACTCACCCCTGGTACATAGCAATATATTATCATTTTTATTACTAGTACTTTAGCCAGAGAAATAAATTCTAAGACTAAAGTCTTAAAGCACTAATATCTAAGGCTATCGGCTTTATTAGAAACTCTACCGCACTTGAGATTCAAACCCACGACCATTGAGTTGCTAGTCAAAATTCTTCGCGTTCGGCCACTCAGGCGGATAGCAATATAATTATATATATATTGCTTGAATAAAGATTTCAAAATCGTTCATAAAAGAAGAAGAAAAAGACTCGTAGCAAGTGTTGCCCGCCGCTGGTAAATACCAACAGAATTGTATAAAGACTTCAAAATTGATTACGAATCTCTTTTCCATTCAAGTTAATCTATTAATAATAACAATAAGTGTTGAAAGTATGTATCAAAATCTAATATCATAAAGGGATTAGAAATTGTCAAAATTGGAAAACTCTTATTGTTGTTGTTCACTTTGTTTACCCTTTTAGTTCATTCTCACTTGAATTCTTATCAAAACTGAAAACAAATTAACAGTTATATTTGTATTCGCATACGCTCGCACATGCGAATGTATATACTACATTTACTTACACATACATATAGTTGAATACGCTCATTTCACAACGCGAAAGTATAGCAAAATAACATAAAAAGTTCTTATCAAAAGTTTTTAAAAGAGAAGAAAGAGGAAGCAAAAAAAAAGGGAAAATTGAGAGAATGCATGTTCGCACTCGGCTCGCACTCTATTAAAATTATCCACCACTACTTAGTTGTGTGTTGTTATCTAATACAAATGAGAGAGTGGTATTCAGCTTAAATCGAATTTTGGATACCTGATGGCTGACGTCCGTATAGCAAACAAACATTTTTGTAAAACAATCGAACCAGAGTTCGTTTTTGTAAATATGTTTTTCTTAGAATTATTTAAACAAATTTTGAATACTTTTCACAATTAACCAAATTTAATAATTGTTTTCCTACAAATTGTGAAGTAAAGAATTAAGTAAAACTTTTGCTTAATATTTTAAAAAAGCTTTTCATAAAAATATTTTAGAAAACTCTTGCCATCGCCCTCTGGTTCTATTCAGAGTCTCTGAAACGCATTGCTTATATGGTTATAATATTAATTTTAAAACCAAAAGAACAATCGCACCCAGTCTTGTTTTCAATATCATTCGACTCTTCTCTTCAAAGACTCCCGCTCTTTGACAATTTGGATAGATAACCATAATTGTACCTCTTTGGGCGATATTACTAGTGACGCTTCACAGTTTACTGTATTATTTATTTTACTTATGTGATAAGTTTAGGATGCAATATAAGCCTTCCAGTCCAAAATATATATACATCCAATTTGTACACATATAAATATATAATAATCAAATTACAAATCATAAAAATTCGGGAATAACATAAAATCCAAAATTTTTCTACAATAATCTGGCTGCGAAGCTTTTGTTTGTTTTTTCAATTAACTTTCTTTCTTACATTTTTAGAATATCAATTCAATATGTTACTTTATTAAAACTACTAGGCTCAATATCTAATGTACATTTTTATAAATTAGAGCCGATAGCCTGTGTTGCTGGTGCTCAATGTCTTTTTTTAGTCTAATAATTTAATTCATTAGTTTAAAATTTTAATAATAATAATAATAATAATACATTTTTAGAATGTATTTCTTTTTATATATAATCAATTTTGAAACATATAAATTTTTTATTTAAATAAACTTCAGTATGTCTGTACTGTGACAGTTTTTTCATTCTTTTAATTTGCTGTAAACTGAATTTAACACATTCTCATGCTCCAATTTCTATTATATTCACCACTTAACTGAACATAACACTCTCTTTTGTTTTCACACCGAGCCCTACGAATAGAGAGTATATAACGTTTTAAGGTAAAAGTTGTAACGCATGTAAGCCGGCAGGTTGATGGACATTTAAGAAGAGGTGAAATCTTCATTTGAACCTTAGGAGGCTTACATTTGAACGCACTTTATAGGAATTCAATACAATTTCTATCATACATTTTGTGTATATATATATATATATATATATATAAGAGTTTATTGGGTGTCAAATATTCGACTAAAGCCGTAGCCATTTGTAACTGATTTGTTTTGTAGCATACTTGCAAACACATATAATTATACAGTTCGTTCGTTGACAACGAATGCACTTCCATATAAGCGTATATGTGCACATATCTGTACTGATTTTGTTTTGTTTTTGTGTTTTTTTTTTGTTTTTCTCTTGTTTATTTTTCTCTATTATTTATAAATTTTTGCCCTCAACTCCAGACCAGACGCCGGTTGCTCGCATATTATTCAATGGGTATAATTGGGAGCATGGAAAATATATTCGTACGTGTGCGCGCGTTTTAGCAACCGAAGACTGTTTTTCCAAACGAATGGAAGCTTGTTGTCGGCTTTTTTTCTGTTTTTTTTTTTTGAATTTTTTAAAACCACTTAAGTGCGCTCTTTTTTTTGCTTCTGCTATTGGCTTTGCCTTTGCTTTGCTTTGCTTGCCTTTGCAGTTGCATTTTGTTGTTTTTTGAAAATCGAAGTAGGTGGAATTTTGGCGCATAGATTTATTTCATTTTTTATTCAATTACTAACATTTAATTTAATACATTTTGGTTATTAACAAAAGAAAATTTTTTTATTGTGAAATTTTTTCGAGTAACTGATTTTAAACGCAAACAAAATTTTAATTAATAAACTTTGATTTCAATGACAATAATAATGAAGTAAAAGTGAAATTTAAAAGAAAAAGAAAAAAAAAACATTGCCATCAGGTTTGTAATGAACATCATGTGATAATTGTGAATGCATTGCAAACTTTTGTTATGAGCAAAAAGAAAATAAGAAAATACTTGCATGGAGAAGAAGAACCGTTGACCATTGAAGTTTTACTGACCTCAGATAAAATTCGTGAACGAATGCAATTAAAATGAATATTTTATGTGTGTGCTCGGACTGCTAATCAACTTAATTTCATTCACTGCAACAACAACAATAACAACATAAGTCTCATCACCTCACCTCACATTCCTTGTAAAGCATACATAAATATTAATAACAGTTTTCTCAAAGTCGCTTTCATCGTGTTGCTAACCAAAAGTTTTATTTTAGTGTCAAAGAAAGATAAACACATTATGTGTCGTGTTCTAAGTGAAGGTTAAAAGGACTGAAAAAAGCATTACTTGTGAGTCCACAATTCAAGCGGACTTCGCACTCACTAAGTGGTCAAATGATTAATGCACTTGCATTGTCCTACAATGTACACGAACTACGAACAGCGACATGCGGGTTACAGATTGCGTTGACAAACGCCTCTTACATCTACAGTCGTAACGCGTAGGTTCAGTTGGAAAAGTTTCAGTGCGTTCGACGTTGTGAAATCAACCCCCGTTGAATATTTCCACCTTTTCCCCTTAACATTTTTGGGCTTAAAAGAGGTCTCAGTACATGTTAGTAAAAATTTTCCCTAACCCGACACATATTCCTAAAAAGAAGAAACACTTTCTTCTGCCGGAATCGGGGCAATAAGGACTACCTCTTGATGTCTTAAAAGGAATGAAAAATCACAAATAAAAAGCGTAATGTAATGGTATTTTCATAAATTATCAGACGATCAATTTGCAAAAGAAAAAGAAAAACGAAAGTGAAGTGCAAAGGAAAAAATGAAATGTGAACGAATGGATATGAATCCAAGCATATACAACAAATGCTCAAGTTCCGCATTATAATTTCTATAATTTGTAAAGCATTAAAACATAAATGTCCATATTTGCGTTCGTTTTCGCTGTAACTCCTTCAACTAATACAATGCAGATGGTGAAGCCATCAACCATAAAAGAAGATTAAAGTTATTCTAATTTCTTCGCTTCGTTTGTAACAGATTCTTGATAGGGATCGAAGTGGAACAAGATCTGTTTGTTCGTCTCTCGGCCGACTAAAATCGACAGTTTGTTCGCAAAAAAGCAGACATTTCGATGATACATCCCTTCTTTTCTTTTTTGTAAGAAGCTTCGTAGCTATATCCCGGTCTCATAAGAACGTACACTACTTCAATTTACTTTAAGATTTTAAAGTTGATGGAGATATTATTTGAATTAGTTCTTTCGAATCAAATAGTGTGAAAAAATTGGTGAACTCTGACAAAAGAACACCTCAAGCTGTTTTATTCGCTTTAATGCGAATTTAAAAGATTCGCCATTCGTTTATGTGGTATTATTTCCATTTTACTTTCTAGAGGCCTATAATAGGAGCTCATGCTATCCTCGTAAATATGTGTACAAATTTCACTGGAGCACAGATTAGATAGATTTTTAATTTTCCTAACTTCTTAATTCAAATATATATATAATATTCTGGTATTAATATATAGACGCGACCAACTTGAAATTGGTTTTCAAGCTAGTTCAAAATGTATATATGTTAGACGATTTCAAATGCATGTATATATATATTTATATACTTTACCTCAAAAAAATAAGTAAATCTAATATAAGTGTAATACAATACAAGCGCCGTAATTACGGGGCTTTTTGGGACGGGCCTTGCAAACACATTTTCTCAATCGATTGAAAGTTTTTATATTATGAACGCTTAGCTCATCATTAGACTAGCCTACCGTCAAATAGGCTACCCGATCAACTGGTACTGCTACCCGAGCTAAAATCAATATCTTGCATACGCTGCAAATATTGTAATAGTGATAACACATTTTCGATATTCAAGATCTTATACCCCGCACCGCATATAGTACAAAGAGGAAGGACTTGAGATAGATCCACCTTTCGCGCGGTATTCGTACATAACAGCTTAGCTAACTGGTGACTTAAAAAATAGTTCTAAAACTGCCTTTACACCGAGCACAATGTAAGAGCTCTCAAGCATTTAGTTTTAGTAGTGTTAGTTAGGGTTAGCTGAACAATCGGGATGTCACATTTAGAAGGCGTTGCAATCTATGAGTTTGACGCTCTGTTTTGTGCATTGCTATAATTGCGCTAGATAGATAGACGGACTGACAGCTCGATCAACTCGGAATTTTATGTTGATCAAAGGTATATATGCATATATATACATCATGAAGCTATTAATTGGTATTTTGCACATCGAGCACACCTATTCCACCGGCAATTTTTCGATGATGTACATAAAAATTGAAGATCTAGATCGTTTTCGAGACAAAATTTCCTGGCAGATTGTGCTGTAAAGCTTAGCAAGCAGATCCGTCTGTCCGTCTGCACTTCTGCCTGTTTGTTGTTCTGTCTAAAGTGTATGTGTTTTTGCATTCACGTTATTATTGATGATGGATCAAATTGATCATTACCCATAAACTGGAATGGACACAGGATAAAAATTTCCACGTGTATCCTACAGAAATATAGGAAGTCGGAAGTCGGCCACACCCATCCACCATAATAGAGTATCGGATTTTCGTTTTTGCCTTTTTTTTTTGGCGAGCGTAAATGTTTCGGTCACAGCCAAATATAATTTTCTTACTCGTTATTCTAGATAGCGATTTATTTATTAATGGAATCCAACATTCAATAGATGGATTAAGTTTAATATATAGTTACCATAGAGACGACAGTAACGCATTCTCGTATATAGTTAGAATAAATTTAGTTTATTTGCTTTGAAGTTTGCATTTGAGTGCAATTGCTTCTACACACATACGCTTGTACGCATGTAGTTGGTTACCTTTGGTTAGTGTGCCAAATGAAATCGTTCTAATTCATTTAAAATCCCAACGCATTATGGTATTATTTATTATTATTGATAAAACGTGAACGACTGGTCTTGTTGCTAGACCGGAAAAACAGAATTAGAGCGCTTTCATTACTTAACTAACTTTTATTGGTATCGTTACGAAAATCATTCTCATAATCAAGTGATACGAACCTAAATTGACGAATGGTAAGGCAACAAAAAACTCTCCATCATAGTATAGCAGTTAGAGTACACGGACATTGAGTAAAAGCCAGCGAAACCTATCGCTGGTAAGCAGAATTTTATAATAAAATACAGATCAATATCGATTAAAGTATAAGAAAATGATGTGTGACCTTCGAAAGAAAGAAACAAAAGTGAATTGCTAAAGTTTTTCAATGCATATAAAGTCACCTTGATCATCATTGACTGATTTGTTGTCCGCGTTTGCAAACACAAGGAATTGGAAATTTTCTTCGTCTTTGACATGCTTCGGCTTACTGGTTTTTGTAGCATACTATCATTGAGCTATATCTCGATAATTAGCTTTGGTTTTAGTCTAGACATTGAAGATACATTTCGCATTATAGCCTATAATGATGCATCGGTCAATAAATCCCGGAACTGGCATGTAGATGTCATCTTTAAGAAGTACGTCCGTCGTAATTGAATGCCATTTCGACTACTAGACTGAAAAAATCGGATTTTCGTTCTAACTCACATTGGTTTGAAAAATTATCTGGCAGCCCTTCTCCTTAAAAGTCAACAATATGTGAGTGCCTTGCTGATTTTAAACCAATTCGTACGGAAACGTACTGGATGCCCGAACGCGATGATTATGTCAGAAATCATTTAGCAAAAAAAAAAAAAACGGAAAAGTTACACGAGATAGCTGACATTACAAAGATATCAAGAGATATTGTATTTACATTGTAAGGCTACCGCATTTTGTCACAAGGAGAGACTGCGTCACAAGTCGATGGCTAGAATGGGAAAATTGCATGCAATGAAATTCGAAATGCTCCAACCGCCGTGTTCTCCAAATATACCTCCTAGCAATTATTGTCTTTTTAAGAAGATGAAGAATTTTGGAGCAAATAATGAGAACGTAGCAGAAGCTGAGGCATATTTTGAAAGTCCTGAGAAATTGTTCTCTAAAAAGACGACAAAATGACATAAAATTGTTGGGCTGATTGCTTCATTCCTAAAGGAGATGAAATGATGCTGAAGTGGACTTTTGCGAAAAAAGAAGAATTTTTTTCTTATTTAGTTCCGGGACAAATTGATCGATGTATTTAGTATGTTAGTTAGCAATAATGAGTTTATAATTACGTACCTACCAGTTTTGCTTAACTCAGTGATGTCTAGTTTTAGCAGACGGTTGTTGTCGTCTTGCTTAGTTCAATTTTTATAATACTTGGAATAATAACTCAACGCCTTAGCATTTCTTTGACACCTTTAATAACGCATGGCTCTTTGGAATTGTGTAAAGACTTTGTGTGTGCCTGTCCTAATTCAACATTTTTATTACTTATAACTACTTGTTCTGATTGGGAGCCATATAGTCTGCGTATAATGTTATAAAAATAAACTTGTTTACAAACGTCTTTTTATGCTTCAACAATTTAATAATGAAAACAAGTAAAAACAAAAAAAAACACATGTTATAATAAAAATTTCGCAACATGAATGAAGCATATATTACACAAATAACGACTTCCCCTTAGCGAAATGGAATATGCGAACAAACACAACCACACACACACGCATATATATATACATATATATATATATATATATCTGAATAATTAATAATGATGTGTTTGTGGAAAGAAACTAAACCACAAAAGGAATAATAAACACCATGAAGTGAACTGAATTAAACGAATTTATTTTTTTTTCTCTATTTACCAGAAAAGTATAATTAAATACAGAAAAAGAAAAAAATAAAAAAAATAAAAAATACACCAAATATTATTACAAAGCCAAAAAATTTGTTATAGTCATTAATTAATAAGAAATATTTACAAAAATGATGAAACTTCAAATGTTAGAACAGATTGAAAGTAAAGACACAACTTTTGAATCTGGAACAATCATGAGTCATTCGGCCAAAGGAGATGACAATCGCATCGCCTCTTCACCTTTATATCAATCGCCGAAAGCATTACGCAAGCCAACGACAAACGGCAGCCCAAAATCGCTAAGTCAAGGCTCCTCGCCAGCTGGGTAGGTAAAAATCAAGCAAAAAAAATCCAATTTTCCATCAACGTAGATTGAATATTTATTGTTGTTGATATTGACGATATGCTGTGGCGTTTTTTACTGCTACGTCCAAAAAAACAAAACTAAAGGAAATAATATGTTCCTTTAACATTGTGTAGAATGCTTCAATTAATTTCTTTTATCTCACATTTCTTATATGATATGTTTCTAAGAAAAAGTGCTTCGCAATTACATCATGGGCAACATGGGCAGTGCCCATGAGAGCAGATGATGCCGAAGACATACAATGCAATCTTTTGGTCTTTAAGTGAAAAAGACACTCAGACGCTCCCGGAAGAGATATGAAAGTAGCGTTCGACTATGGTCCACCTAGCTTAGGTTTTGATTGATACATTATTAATGTTCCTTCCACGACTCTCAAAAGCTTTTTGGTTTGGAATCTTAGGTATGAGTTGAGGCAGCTAAGGCATCACCCTTCCGAGTACGTAAGGAATGAGTTGAGTAAGAAGAAGCAGCCTGTAGGGGAGCCAAAAATTTGAAGTTAAAAAATTGCCAGAAAAAGAAAAACATTTATACATTATCACGAAAGGAGTAGGAGAAGCCTTGAAAGTTATGAAGCAATAGGCAATAAGCATTCAAAGATTAGACAATGACTGCACTTGACTTGACAGTGAATGAAAATTTATGTATCAAACGACTTGCACCGCCCTGCGCTACTATCAGTAGGGCTCTATCAAGTTTTTGTACTTATATGCAACAACCAGAATGAGGTGAGGTAGTCACACATTTTATTATAAAAATTCAAAATTATTTGCGGAATTGATTTTATGTCCCTTGTCTGTCTATTCTTTTGTTCAACCTGCAAATCGCTATTCACATGTTTGAACCCAAAGATAGGCGCTATTGAAAATAGATTCGATCAATCCAGGATCACTTTCCGTATAACTTCCTATTTTCAAAAAGTTGTTATATAAGAAAAATCTGTGATATTACGTACTTCTAAGCAAAAGCCGGTCGGTACTTAATACAAAATAGTAATTTTATATAAAAAATGTAGGTCCATTTTTCTATTTTGGCAAAGTAAACGACATTTTATAAGTTGCTCCTGATGAGTTTTTCAGAAAGACTGCTAGCGATGGCTAATTGTGTACCGATTTTTAAGTATGCATTGAAAAGATTATCCCAGCGAAAAAAACATACAATTTCTTCTTCCTATATTATTTAAAAATATTTTCATATGGACTTACGTAGTTTCTGCGAAAATATCTGAAGTTTTATAGCTTGACCGAATAAGATCTTCAAATCCACGCACAACCTAATGCCATTTCAAAGCCTTTACAGAGCTGTGTTAACCTACTTAGTAAATGTCTTCGCTAATCGATTCCCACATCCTTTATTCTTCATTGGTCTCGACTGCAAAATAGATTTAATCCTATCCGTCTATCGATTCATGGCAATTAGGATCACGTTCTCCCGACATTGTTTAGAAAAGGAAGCCTCTTGCCCGTCTTGTCAGATTAAGAACCAAAATCAGTAGAACGTATCCCTGGTTCCGTTTACAATAAATAAAAAACTGACAGTTTTCCGAAATCTCGCCTTCGAAATTATACTTTGGATTGCAAGTTTGGAGTGTGAAGCCGGATTTTTGCTTAATAAAATCTTGGTAAGAAGCTCAAGTATCAGTAAAATATTTTCATGACCTGCTTGTATAAAAGCTTAACGAACTGGCCACAAAAGTTTGGTTCTTGTTACCGAAAGAGTTCGAAGAAAAGTATGACTTGAAATGTGCGTGATATGTGTCAGATACAGTAGATATATGCACCGAATGAATGAATTCTTGTTTATTACAGTCAAGCGGCGTACATGAGCTAATCTTAGGTATTGAAACGCTCCTCCCAAGTCGAATATATCTAATTTCTTGTTTTCCCATACATTCGATAGCAAGGGAAAGCAAATATTTAAGTAAACGCCTTTGTCCACATCTTAAAAATTTCACTTGCATTAAAATTTTGACTTCAACTCCTTGGGTTTTGAGTGTTTCTTTTATCCAGGGCTTGGCTAACAAGTCTAACAAATTAATAATACTTGCAAAAGTTTACATTCTTTCAGGCTTCGCTACGTACAAAGAAATCCATTGATACTTGTACGGATTCCTCCAGTTTTGTCCCAAATTAACATATGTTTTATATACTAACTCCATAATAAGGATAGGTTAAAGATGATTATACAAAAATAGAAATCTTTCAAAAGGACATCTGAAGTAAATAATCTAATTTTTAACGGGTCAACAAATTTCCCGACTTATCGATATTAATCGGTACTATTGCGGCATTTTTTAAAACCGACAGATATTTAAGTGCTTCGTTGCAAAAAACCTGAAAAAGCACAAATCTGCTAACCAATTAATTATCGTATTTTTCGGACACACCTTTTTACATAGAAAAATTGACCAACTTTGGGTGCGTCTTTTTACGGTACGATGGTAACATTAAAATATTTTTCAATAAATCGTCTCTAAATTTGAGGTACGTCTTGTAGTCCGAAAAATGTGGTACGCCACTGAAGGTAGATATGACGCAAGCTGTTTCAAGACAAGCGGGGTAACCACCGACTTAGTTGCACTCTTCGTCTATGATCGTCGATAGCTAATGTTAGGGTTAGCCTGTAGCCGTGGATGCCTTTCGTACAATTCATTTGAATTACTTTTATAAATTTTTAAAATTTTTATTCTAAAACGATAATTCTTATTAGAAAAGACAAAACGTGAGATATAATAGACATGGAAACAGAGCAGCAGAAAAAGATTTTAGTTCACCATGAACGTGACGTCACTGCAACAGAACGTATGAAACGACCAACAATTTCAGAAGTTTGCATCTGAGTTAAAAATTCATGGGAAGCTGTAAAAGAAGAGACGATTATAAAGTCAATTAAAAAATGCTGTATATGGTACTGAAGATAACGCAGTTTTTGAAAAGAGTGACAACAATAGTTCATTAAAATATATTTTTCCAAAATCATCTTATAAATTTGAGGAGCGCCTTATAGTCCGAAAAATACGGTACGTCATTTGATAGATTGAAGTAGAAAACTATGACAAATCACTGAACATTGATATGATTGTATATAAATTAGTCGCTTAAGATCAAGTCGTATAGAACGTCAACTTTAAATCCTTCCAGATAATGAGAGACGTGATTCTTTGAAAAGATCATTGCATATCTCTTCCTATATATGAAAAATATTCTCTACAAATTCCACATGAATAAGCGTTGTTTTATTATACTTCTCCTCTTCTGTTATGTACATCATACACTTTTGCCCCTTCTAATTATTGTATCAAGCAAATGTATACGCATAATGTATGCGATAGGAGTCTTTATTCGTCGTCTCCACTTTTCCTCGTCCCGTATTTTTCTGGCATGTCTTGAATCACTCGCAACAGCCACACATATCTAGTCTTGGTTTGTTGCCAACTGAACAAAGTTCCATTACAATGAAACCTCCATGCACATTAAGGCTAACACCTACACTCATATGTGTGCTTAACTATCACATCCAATAAACATGAAAATGTAAAAGAATATATTACATGTGCTTACGTCAGAAATAGGTCAGTATTCATAATTTTGTAATCATCATAAAATGTTCAAAAACTTTTACTTTGCATTATTTCAGTCGAAATTAGGCAGAACGTATCCCAGAGGGGAAACACTAAACGCTAAACACGGCTTCACTGTATTTTGACATCGCCATCATCGCCACACACAACCCTCTTTTTATTTTGTAATTCTTCATAAAATGCGGAAAGTGCATATTTTGATGTTGGTTGTCAGGCTTCCTTAATGACTCTTCGTCAGTTGGAGTATACTTAATACTGAAACAAATAAAAACAAATATACTTAGCTTATGGCGAATTTTTTGATACCTTCTTGTTTATAGGGTGGAATATTTCCACTTAAACCGAACCGAACTTACTTTTTCTTTGCTTACACGTTTGCTTGGGCGTTTGTTTATGACTCATCGCTTTTTTGTTGTTTTTTTTTTCAACTTACTCCACAGACCTGGATTGCAGTTTCAACTATGAAGAAATGATTTCAGTTGCCTCTAGAGAGTGCAGCTCCTTTTACCGTTTCGATCCAATCGGCATTGTAGAATTAATAGACCTGCTTTCTTTGCTGGCAACATGAAATACACATGCATGTACATGCATAAAGGCAACAGACAAAGACTGAGAATTTAGGGTAAATACGAAAACATAATCTCTAGTGTTCACATATTCACGCAGATGAATGCGCACAAAACTATAAGACTGGCGGTAAGGACAAGAGCTTGCGAAAAGGAAGTTATAACCGCAAGACACAAAGGAAGCTTTCAGTAAATATTTCTTGTTATTGTCTTCAGGAAGGAAAGGAAGTTTACACATATACCTACATTAATAATAATACAGTTTCTCTTGATACCGCAGGCATATGTGGCTTTTTCAGATTCATACTCGCAACTTATTTATTATAAAGAATAAACGTGAAATTTGATTGAAGCCTTTTCACCCCTACGATAAGAGTAACTTTTAAACGAATCCCTTTTTTTTATACCGTACTTTTAGACGTCAACATTCTTTCATGGGTAGTCCTGATAAGGTACGTGGTAATACCCAAGACCTCTTCGAACTGCTGGAAAAAGTACAATGTTCTCGTTTAGAAGACCAAAGATGCGAGCTACCGGCTTACTTTGCACAGGTATGTATTAAGTTTGGATCAACTTTGTAAATTTCCCTATTTAAAGCATTCAACGAGTTTTAATGCCAGTATTCTAGATTAGTTAACAAAAAGTTTCCCCAATTTTGATAATGCAACAATTCATAAAAGATTGCCAATACATTGACCCGAGTAATAATCAGATTAATTTCTTTTTTGAAACTTTTAAAAACGTTCCGAGCTACTTGTGGAAAGGTTGTGAATAGCATTATTTACTAAATTTTAAATTATCTTTTTGTTATGGCGTGACCACATTTGTTGAAGATCGTGAAAAGTTGCAAACCAATATTTGTTTGTTTGCAAGAATGTAAACTCAGCCCATAAAAAAGTAAACATTTGAATTATAATTAAGTTCTGAACGTTGATAAAAAGAATTATGCAGCACATTTTATTGAAAGCATTACGCAGGTGAGTGTCTGGTGGAATATAGATTCTTAAGCGGAGAATAGTGTGCGGGGAAGTGAAAGCTTCTTAAATAATTACATCGTGTGGCGAGGTGAAAGCTTCTTAAATAATTACATCGCAAGTGGTAGAACGGTGCAATAAGTTTGTACGGATGTATACGACACCAGAAGGATTGGAGACAGACTCACCTGGGAATACCTGCAAGTACTTGTAGGTTTTCCTACGCCCTACAGTGCTGTTGTTTGTTTTTACGAATCTCCGGAGCAGCACAACACTGTTCAGGCCATTTACAAAATAGCCCATAGTTTGGCGTCGCTTTAAGCCAATCAGATAGCCCTTAAATGAACGATTAAAGCAGATGGTAGAAGAAGCATTCTATGATGAACATTTTAATTCACTTTATAAATGTGTATTGCTGTACTTAGTCGAAACTTGTCATGCAGAGCAAATCTCTTGGCATATCTTTTGCTTGCGGCCATTGAAATAAGATCATGCCCAACTGATATACGGTGCGTTTTGTAAAATCTTGAAATAAGAAAGCTTTGTTAAATATCGGTTTCAAAATTTCAATTTAGAAGTAGAACTATGTCACCAAAATACAAAATCATAATAGAACAAGTACAAAAAAGCCGCCATGATGCGCCATTAAATACCTTACGCCACTTCGCTTATTGCAATTAGTCAAATAAAGGCTTTTAAACACAAAGCATTACATAGACAATGGTCGTAAAAGTGATGCGATCCGAACCATTTTCAATAACGTTCGTGTTTGGGTAAAATACGCCGATGCACCAAATTTCATCAATATGCCTGTCGTTTAAACAAATGCAACGAGCGGTAGAATAGACGAGCTTAGGAAGTATTCGAAAAGTGATTCTGAATCGATCGGTATAATAAAAGATGGGCCTATCACAAGTTCTTTTGGGTATTGTATACATCCCTGCAAAGTTAATTAATACTGTAAAACATAACACTTAAGTACATTTTTTGAACAGTTTTCCTATGAAACTATCGGAGGCCTTTTTGTACAGTGTTATATTTAAAAATATCGGCTATACCGACAATACCTGTTGTGTGTTACAATGAATTTTATTAAAAACCTTGAAGTGTCGAGCAAAATAGATAATGTATGTGAATAGGCACTAAAAAATCCATAAACAACTTGGGCATTGCTTAGCTCTCCTCTCTGTTTTTCTGGAAGATTTCCCCTTTTTCATCGTTGTTAACTTAAGGTAAATATGTCCACTGTAATTAATAAAAAACGATTTTTCCAAAGTTTTAATATTAAAATTCCCGCATTAAGTGCTAAGATAAACCAAATTAGACAGAAACCTTATTTAAGTAAGATTGTGTACGTGGATATGATTTTCAGCGCATAAAGTGATCCGTGATGTGCTGCAAAATTGTGCAAATATATAATTTTAAGCAACGAGTATTGGTTTATCATAACATATTAATGGCAAATACTTTGCAATCAAATATCATAAATACATATGTACGCTTACTTACTTGTACGTTTGCACAAATATATAATATTCTATACCATTATAATATTATAATATATATATACCAAAAGAGAAAGAAAGCAGAAAGTCTCTGCTACCAAAAGTTAACATCTTACTCATTGGAAACCTCCCAGTTATTAGAAGTTATTAAAGGTTTTAAAAATTGTTAAATTAAAAAGTAAAAAAGTTATATTCGCCGGAGCGGCATCTTACATACCCACCACTATGCTTTGCCCGTTCCACTCCTCAAGTTCTTTTATTTGATATCCATATCGCTGGTATTTACTAAGAAAATTTAATCCATCAGGTCGCGGTGTCTATCATATTCATTTTAGAATTAACCTATTTTTAGGCAGATAATATATATCTCCATTTGAGGAGTGTACAAAATAGTTTTAAACATTCTCTCTTGTTTGTTTTATGATAAATGAGCACAAAACCTTAAAAAAGTGAAAAAAATTTAAAAAGTAATTTAATTGCTTGTAACTTGTGTGTAAGTTTGTGTGGCTATGACCGATTTTTTCCATTTTTATATGTAAAGGGTAGACTGACTGTTTCGTGAATTAAATTTGGAAAATTTCATCCTTCTAACTTTTATAATTTCCGAGTAACGAGCATAAATCCAAAAATTTTTGTTAAAAAAACGGCTTTGCGCTCAGTTTACGCATTTCTTTAATATGCATCCAACGTAAAATATCATGCCGTTCTTCTTTAGATGGGTTCTCAATTCGTATAATCTCCAAGAAGAGACGTTGAATCATAGGTTTCAAATGCTTCTCGCAAGTCAAAGCCACTACTGTGACTGGATGCTTAAAATCATTTATTTGAAATTTTTCGCACCATTTTCTGAATGTTCCATCAGAAACTGTACCTTCACCAAATACTCGAATAAATTTCTTCATATACCCTTGTTGGAACGCGTAAAAAACACAGTGTCGCAAATGAACAGTAGCCAACGATCCACGTCTCACTTAATATTAACGTCGATCTTCTTCGGAGTTAGTATGTTTTAATTAATTAAAGTTTAATTAATAAAGTTTTAATTAAAGTTTAAGTAAAATTAAAAAATGTAAAATTAAAAAAGCATAAAACTATAACAATAGCTGGAATTAAAAGCCAGTAATTGGCAATAGCTACGGGGATTAGAACACCCGTTATGTCAAGGAAAAACTGAGAAGAAGATAACATAATAAAATAAATTTGAATGCGGAATTCTCGCCGCGTATTCCATATTTACCACCTAGACAAAAAGTAATCCACGCCGGTCAGCATAACACTGGCGAATATGAAGAGCGCTACTACAAGTAAAAGAACGAACACATTTCCCAAAGCATGAAAGTAAGATAAATATACAGGCTGCATTATAGGATAAAGGATATATACAGGAGGCTATGTATAGAAAGAATACATGAGAAAACGTATGAACTGCGTTAGGTCTAACGGCAGCTAAATTTATATCTTGATCTTAATCAGTCGACGTTGATTTACCTGAAAATGAAATATCACTCTTAAAAATTCCACTTGCATAATAATAGTAATATTAATACATTTTAAATATATTCTAATTATATAATCACGTGACATGGATACAGGATCATACAGGATACAGGATATATACAGGGGGCTATGTATACGTGACATTGTGGACCACTTCGCCCCGCCAATTCTTCCCGCTCAGCGGGATGATTATTATTATTTATTATTATTATTATATATATATTTCCAGCGCTGGTTTACTCAGTCAATTGAGCGACTTTGAATAAAAATGTTTTAAAAGGTTTAGCACTGTTTTAAACAGTTTCTAAACAGTAGTCATTCTGAGACAAATACATTTTTCTTCTTCTCGTTGAAGGAATTTTTTCTTTTTCTTATTTTTGTTGTTTTTTTTGCTACGCAATACATGCACACTTGTGCAGATATAATATTCTATATATAATATTCTATACTATTATAATATAATATGCGCACATATACGTGCGCATGCAGACCTATTTCGATTTACGAAAGATTTTAACATTTCAAGATTAAAAAACTTTAGGTTCCGTTACAACTTTGGTTTTTAGAACCATTGTTAGCAAAAGAAAAAAAAAAATTTATTATTATCTATTTCCCCAAAGGAACGTTTCTATATAAAGTCATTTTTTATGAAAATGTCATTTTTAAATTGTTTTTTCAAGGAATTATGTTCACTATAATTTATAAAGCTTTCAAGAAAAATTAAGCGGCAACACTGTTCTAAACAAACAGTCCATTTCGCCTTGTGGTAACAGACTAGCCGGAAATTCTCCTTACAGCCATCTCGCTCGCTTTCTTAGTTTGGTTTGAAAAGAAATTTGAAGAAAGCTTTACCAAAATTTTGTGGTAAAAATATGAATACATGACAAAAATGCATCTCTAGTCTTAAAATTTGAAGAAGGCCAAATATTCGAACTTTATTTAAATTTTGTGGTAAAAATATGAACATATGAAATAAATGCAACTCTAGTCTTATTGAAAAAGAAAGGGAGATACACTCCACATTATTTTGCATTATAGGTTTCTTTTTATTAACACATGCTTGTAAAAAGTGTTAAACAGTACAATAGCAATGCTAATAATTCTAATGTGCTTTAAAAAAGTACAATTTTTACATCTCTGCGGTAGTGAAACTGTCTGCACAGTCTGCACAATCGTAGCATAACGAAGTTAAAGTTAGCTCTATAGTAGTGTTTGATTTGCTTGGCACCAGTAGAGTATAGAGTATTGCTGGCACCCATTAATTGTTATTGTAAAATTTTGTTTTACTCTCGTGTTTGAAAAGGAGAGAAGAAAATAGGGAGAGAATCACCACTTTTTAACCATTGCTTACGTGAATATAAACTAAACATTTTCTAGATTTTTTCAGTCAATTTTTCTCTTTCAAAAGTTAGTTCGATTTTCGTGTCTTGTGTCGTGTGGATAAATAAATAAAAAGAAGTAAAAAAGAAAATTTATTTTCATACTTCCAGCATTGCTTTGAGCATTAATAGCTATATATAAATGCAAGTATATGTGTATTGGATCAGTTGTTGTTTCTTTTTTTTGGCTGGTTAATAAAAAAAAAAGAAATTTATAAAAAAACTTTTTTTTACATTACATTGCAAAGCAAATGATGACTACAACGATGACAACACCATCTATGTGGTTGTTGTTATATTGCAAAAGGTGTACCAAAAGTATAAGTGTGTGTAAAGAGAATGGTTTTTTCTATACTTAATCCATTTACATAAAAAACAACCGTCACAAGCAATTTTAAAAACAAAGGGTTTTTTCACAAAATCCATTAAATGTGTTTTTACGACTTATATATGGTAAGAGAAGCGCTTTGAAAGTTAGAAATTATTAACAAAATTTTCAAGTCAAATAGTAATACTTAGGAAAGATATCCATATGCATATATAAATTTGTTCAAACATATATCTAAAGCTTATGTCAAAGCTTCATATTACAGACATACTTATACGCCGAGGAATATGAATACAAAATAAACAAAGAAGCTTAAACTGCAATTACTTCTCCACAATTGCTTTAGTGTTCTCGAATAAATAGATAGTGTGTAACGAAAAAAAAGTAAATAACAAACCACCATTCAGAGCGACATCGATCGACAACACAAAGCTGTAGAAAACTTGCCAAACAAGTCTAAAAAATATAACGAATTCAAAAAATACGCTCCCAAGTAAAACGTCAAGTAAAATATACAAATAAAAAATGAAATAAAAAAGAAAGAAATTAAACTGCCAAAACTACTAGTTAGGTGCGGATTTATACGTATTTATTTAAGAATACGTATACAGATGTAATTGGCTTTGCCTACCATCATTACCAGTACCATCGCAACCAAGTCTACATATGTGTGTATGAATATATATATATATATATATATATATATATATATATATAGAGACATATATAAATAAAATATATATGAAAAATTAATACCGGATTTGCTACGTACGCCCACTGTGCGCTGATGTCTATGCAAGTGTTAAAGAAAATCTGATATTCCGACTTCTTTAAAAGGAAGCGTTAAGTAACAGACATCAAGGGCGCCTTGCTTAAATTACACAAAGTGTCTTTTAACCAAAGTGGCATATTATACCGAAGGAGCTGAACGTCGTTGGGTGCGTCAAGCTGTTATGGGGGTACTTAGGTGGCGCGATCTGCCCGGATCGCGAGTATCTGTAGGAAACCATCACAACAATAACACCGCTAACAATCAAAATAACAATCATAATAGCCGTGGAGAGGTAAGTCGTCATGTCTGTAGTAAGTTGTTTTTAAAAGCATGCCAAGCGCACAAAAACATAAAGCGCTGAGCGCGTCATGCAAAACATCTTCTTTTATATGGTGTTACTCCAGCATTGCAATGCGAGGTGTATGTTCAACTAAGCAAAGTATATTTTGACATTTAAGTGCATCATGTACGATGCCAATGTATTCATTGTGTTGAGTGCTTAAATCCTCATCACATCCACAATTGAAAGCATAGGCATAGCCATTTAATTAATTTATGTTTAATTAATTTATTTATTTATTCGGTTAACACAAGACAGCCATTTAAGATATATAGAGAAGCTTAAACTTACTGCGTAGCGTAAATTTAAATTAATTATATATATATTTCATTAACGATAATGACAATAGTAAACTTGTAGTAAATGATTAGGTCGAGTCATAAGTAACTTCCGTTGCAGTTACGTAGAATCTATTGTTCGTATTTACCCGCTATAAGTCCCTGATGTAAACGAGATTTTGTTTTCACTATATTGATAAGGATTCAGTTAGTCGAATGCATGTTACATCCAGCTGTTTTTCTTAAACTGTCTAATGGAGAGTCAAAAAGGGCACATTCGACCTGCAATGCTTTGGGAATAGCGCTAAGGCGGCAGCTGAAACAATACGCAGCGTACACGGTGAACGACTGATAACTGATTAGTTAGAAATTGGTTTGTAAAATCCCGTCCTGGAGGTACGGCCTTGAAAAACGAGACGTCCTTCCGACTTTGACGATAGTATTTTAAATGCAACATTGGAGCAAAATCCATCCCAATCAACAAGAAATGTAGGAAAAAGGTTGAACAACTCACAATCAACTGTTAGATAACATAATTTTGTTCAATAGAGACTAAAGACAATGAGAACAAAATAAATGTCTAATAAAAATAACGAAAGTTACTTATGATTCGACCTAATATATTGAGTATTCCTAAAAATTTTCTGCAGATTGATATGACCGTACGACACAAAGCCGAGTCCGAACACAAGTCTCCGCTTACAAAAAGTTGGAAAATTAATCAATTTCAGACGGTTAACGTATGCAGGCAATTGTTTTTAGGGATACTCTTAAGTAGCACTTGAAGAGGACCGGAGATTGTAGAGACGGAGGTGCGTATCATTGCTGAGCTACTTACTTCGGGAGATATGGAGGTGTTAAATTGTTGTCCCGCGGACACTTCAATGACGGTTTCATCTAAAAGAAATACATGTACTTTATTCCTGTAGGAACCTATTTATCGAGCGGGCAGATCATTAGTCCTGGACCATTCTAAACCTTAGCTTGTCTATGACTGCCTTCCGCCCATGATTTGCCTTAGTCCTCGTAAGGCAAATATAAAAAATTGTTTTTAAACAGATCCTGTTGTGTCAATGTTACATTCATAGCTTGGAGACCAGATCAATGATGTGTACGTTAAGACTGGCCTTGTTAACGCGAAACGCCATAACTACACGTAGTTCTTCACACGGTAACCAGTGGAATGTGCAGCGACTTACTAAATTCTAAATAATTTTCTTAGGTGAAATAACTGTTCGTCTAGACGAGATTAAAACTGCTAAGCTAACACGTGGCGCCAATGTACCTGACGAAGTCCTCTATAGCCCAAACATGAAAGCGGCATCAGCGGTCTTGCTAGGTCAAATAACTGTTCGTCTAAACGAAATTAAAATATATGAACAAATGCTCTTTAATCTACACATGAGAACGATTATCGATTCGTTTACCAAATTCGAAATAATTTTTTTAGGTGAAATAACTGCTTGTCTAGACGAAATTAAGATATCTGAACACATTCTCTACGATCTACGCATGAGAACGATTATCAATTCGTTCACAAAATTCGTTCTTTTTAGATGTTCTTAGTAAACAAAAACAAAAAGTTCTAGTACAATTTTACAAACTCGTAGAAGCTATCAGAGTGATTTGATAATCTATCGGAGATGATATCAGTGTGAAAGGAGAAAGTAATGTCTATTAAATTTAACTGGCACGCTCACAATCGACAATAAATCGTTTTCATTATACACTTGTATGCTGCGTTAAATGTCCACAATACATCTCAAGGCGAACGAATGCATGATAAATGTTTTGATTGTCTTGTTAAAAGTTAAACAAAGTCCGAGTCAGATAACAATAAGAGATAAACGAAAAAGTCACGTTAAACACAATTCGAAACTATTATATTAAGCAAGTATTTATTAACCTCATCTGTTCGATATGTTTTTCGTAAATGTTTTACTCTCATAAGCAAAAACAAAATGTCAGCGTTGCAAGAGGAAAAGGTTGAAGAGTGTTGCAATACTTTTTGAATAAATTGATATTGTTGATGGCTGCATATTAATACATATTAGTGACCATATGGTAGTGTACGATTTGGTGCCATTTGATGCCATTTACCAAGGATAAATCCACAACATCGTTTCCAATTAAGTTTCTTAATTAGCGTAGCCATAGCTCACTTTTCCTTTCGCTGATTCTTGACACTTGGAAGATTTAGTTCGCTTCGAATATTGAAAATTCCCTATTCAGAGTAATTTAGAAGCCAAATTTTGACGTACAGCAAACAGGACTCTCTTGTATTAAATTCGGCCTGAAGGACCAAATAAACAAAGCGTCTCGGCTAACAACTTAATGGTAGAGTTTTCGATAAAGACGACAGCCTTAGATAGTATTAGTGCTTTACAACTTTATTCTCAGAAGTTATTTTTCTCACTAAATTAATAATAATAATAATAATTTTTTTTTTTTTTTTTTTATGATTCATTCATTAAGAGACATTCATGCTTTTTGGGAAAAACCACGATTTTGCGAATACATTCTATATATACCATGATGCGGCATCGGCTTAATTATCTTAATAACTTGTGTTATAAATGTTGCCTTCGAAGGGTGAAATCCTCGCTCTGATCCAATATTAAATGCTTTTATAATTTTGTAAACTCAAGAAGCAAGTCTCCGCTATCCATTAGTATGTACCATATACAGATCGACATTCCTCTGAAAGACAAGGAATCTCTAATGTATGCAGATGCCGTGAAACCATATAAAACCGTTCACACAGAACTATGTTCGAGAAAGTTTCAAGTTAATTTAAATATTTACTTGGTGTTTGGAGAATGATTTAATATTGAACTTGGGCAAATATAAGGAAATTATGTTTTCAAGAGGAGCAGTGCATCAAACACAGTACTTTAGTAATTCACATAAATTGGAGGATACAGATATGACTTATGATTGAGGTATGACTTTTGATAGAAAAAAAAAGCACGGTTTAACTTACATACTCCATTCACTATCAATGAAGCAAGATTCACATTGGGATTCATTAAGCGGTGGGCTCGTGAATTCAACGACCAATATATTACGAACAAACTATACGATGTTAGTTAGACCAATATTGGAGCATGCAGCGGAGGTGTGGTTTCCATTCCGTCGTTGCTATGTGAATGCGATTGAATCGGTGCAAAAACCATTTCTGCTTTTTACGTTATGGGATTTGTCATGGGTTGCGAATCCTCCCATCGAATGAATATAGAGTACTACTCAATCATTACCCCACATTACATGAATTATTTATACCGCTTAAGGTTCTTAGCAATAATTTAAACAAGGTTCACAACCTGATCAATATATCTGGCTCTATAATTATTATAAAATCAACTCTTCTAAGGGCTCAT
>CCAG010012991.1:0-10868 GCA_001077435.1 Glossina morsitans morsitans | reverse complement strand
AAAATGTTGGTTTAGTAAAATAATCAAAACTTTGCAAGAATCGTGAATTAAAGCAACAAAAATTTATAACGTATAAGAAAATTTATTGCGTTGGATATTTTATTGATGAAAGCTTTAGCTTCAAGATGCATCGTAGATGAATGTAATCCCTGTACTTTTTTACAATTACACTCTCATCATTTACAGTTGAGTTTCTCGAAAAGATGAACTCCTTTTTGAACATGTGAATATGTGTGCGTGAATTAACTCATCTCTCTGAAAGTTTGGTCTTAATTTCCGCTCACTTCTGTCTGTATTGGGGTTCTACTTGCAAACCTTCAATTCCGTTTATTCTTTAGGCTCTTTTATTTACCAATTACAGCCCTGGAACCGTTTTTAATGCTTTTGCGTTTCTGCATTCATCATGGCATACATTTATAATAAGTTGCTCTCTGCCTATGTACAAAAGTTGCCATTATCGTTAAAGTTTGTTATCAATATAAGTTATGTTTATATCTGTGCGTATTTTCATCTCAGAATCGTTTTTTAATATATTAACTTTCCGTTCGTTCTCCTTATCTGAACTACTTCGCAAATATAAGGTTGAAGTTTTTTTTTTTTTTTTTTTTTTTTTTTTTTTTTTTTTTTTTTTTTTTTTTTCATTGCATGTTTATTGGCACAATAAGTGCAGAAAATTTTTATGCACCTATCGATACAATGATAGCACTCACCTCACTATAACGGTAAACATCCGTCATATCTTTTTCTTTCATTTTTTTAGTATTCTTTAGTAAGCGTAATTGAAATGATACATTGAAACGAGGCCCAAAATACGAAAATCCTTTGGACATAGAAATCGGACAACATTTTTTGCCTGAAAATAATCGAGATTAACAAATTACTGCAAAAGTGAAATTTTTCCTGAACAGATTTTGCATATTTTTTATGAGAACCGCAAGAAAAGGTCTCTTTTCTCAACGATAAACTATGTTGTTCAGAGACAGTTCTGCCACCAAAACTGAGCTCCTTTCTCTTTTTTAAAGACTGCAAATGCTTTCAGACATGGAATCATAAAATAGGAACAGGCTGCACCGACTATTGCTTCTATTATATTATATACTTGATATAGCAAACTTTCTGAAACTTTCAGAACCACTAAAAAGAGCGAATATCCCTACAACAAGCACTTCACTCATACATAATCACTTTGTTGATGATTCTCAACAAAGCGAAGAAAGAGATGAAAAAGCGTCTCGTTTGTGTGCTTGAGTGATTATTATTACAATTTAATTTTTCCTGGAAATAAATTCTTATACTTAAGTTATTTAACACGACACTTAAAAAAAATGTAAAAAGAAAATTGTACTCGTTCGTGACCGAATCTTTAGTACCCACCGCTGTTATCCTAAAAAGGAAATTAAAGCAAAAGAAGTAACTTTTCATTCGCTATGAAGTGGGCGAAGCTGTTTTTTTTATTTTCAAAATAAAGTTTTTTGTCGCATAGGCATGTGAGCTTTGTGGGCGTGCTCTTTGAAAAGTTTAGGACACTTTCAAATTTTTTTGCAAATGTGCAGGCCATAGTGAACAACATTATGGATATAAGTTCGAACATTTCATTAGCAACATATTGCAAAATTTTTCATTCAATGTCTTGTGTATATGGAGAGGGCATATTTGGGGCGAGATGGGCGGTGATAAGGCCTACACGAAGTAATGAAATTGGGTCTCTCTGGTAGGTTTCAGCATTTTTCACGACATATCAAAAATCTGAAAATTTTTGTAACTTAATTTGGGCCGTCCACTCTTTCAGCATTGTTGTGTTGTGCCCGAGATTTAGCGGCAATTACTTAGCTTCTTTGGTTTTGTGATCGTAATTAAAGGCTTAGTTTGATTTACATATGCACGCTTGCTAATATTATTTTACTTTTTTGTTTTTTATTTCGGGATGAATAGTAACTTCGCAAAGACATTTTTAGCGAAGGCACGAAACTTAAAAAGTGTGGGTTATCTTGGTGACTATCTTCACTTCGGTGAAATTTTTACACTCATATCGTTGTAGCTGGCAGCAAAAACTTGATTTTTTGCCAGTAGAAATATTGTAAAAGAGAGATACGAGGTCAGGAGGATTGCCGCATAATTCGTAATTCTTGGCGCAACAGCGTCCCGATTTAGAGCACATTAAACGGAAGAACAGAAAACAATACAAACGGTTTAAATTATATGGTTTTATGTAATTATTTTATTTAATTGATTATTCATGCAATTATATGTAAATGGTTTTATTTATTTAGTTGCATTACAATTACTTTGGGTATTTCCTCTACTGGTTTTAAATTAAGGAAATTATTTGGACATAGGTCTTCGGTATATTGTCAATACTTTCAGAGCAGCATGGGAACTTCCACAAAGTATATTAATATACATGTGTGTACAAACACATTATATAAAATGAGGGTAAACTTTTCTTACATTGTAACTTTTAACAAAATAAGAATGTTCTAGAAATTTGTAGGATCTTGCTTCGCATTATATTTGCTACTTCTTCTTTAGGGGTTAATAGCCTTATGGTATAATAAGAGTTTTCCAACGAAACAACACTTGTTCAGAACTAAGGTGAGGCCAGATCACAGCACGGACATGCTCAAAGCTCATCTGATAATAAGACAACTCGATTGAAGAAAAAAAAACCCATCATGGGCCAGTAGGCAACCTTGATTGGTGATCGCAACAGTTAGTTTGACGTAGGCTCATGGTTTTACAACAATAGGCACGTCCTCCTAAACGGACACTTACATTATAAAACTTCCGATATCATTAACAAAAGTTTCAAAATCAACTTGAGCAGCTGAGCAGCAAGTTCCGAATCAATTGAGGCGTTTCTATCTCTCCACCAGTCGGACCTTTCCTGTTTGTATTGCAAGTTGCGCGTGCCGACTGATATGCTTGCAATTACAAAAAAAGGTTTTAAATTTTTGTCGTATACATCGGTCCGGACAAGTAAAAAAACTTCCCTGTTTTTATGTAGATGTAAAGTGCTTTGGTTCATTCTAAATGCTAGATTGCAATCCTTTACGAGATTTGTTTCAACAGCAGAGTGTGGTTCTTTTCTCCTTTTTCATATACTAACATCCACGTGGCCTCGCACCAATAAAATGAAATATTTTTATCAAAACCCTTAAAATATTTACAAAACTCTTTCTTGTGCTTACAAAAATCCCACAAGGTTTACATACGAATTTTAGTTTTTTATTTAGTAACAAAACACGTCACAAAAATGTTCTCAGTAAAATATTTCTTCTCTTTTCAATCTTTTTTCCTGTTTTTTTCTGAGAAATTCCTGCCATATTTCTTTTCAATTTCAACGCTTTTGATGCAAATGCAAGTGTCATTCTTGTTGACTATACATTCTTCTTTTTTAAATACAACCCTTTTCTCGCACTTATTTTTCTCCTTGCCTTGGTAGGCGTTGGATATAGCGGAATATTATGCAAAACTCAACTGCCACAAAGAGTTTCAGAAAAAGAAAAATCCAGAATAAAAACGAACGTTGATAGAAAATATACAAAAGGCTTGAAAAACGAAGAAACCCCTTACTCTGGTTTTCGTTCACTTGCCTTTATTGCACTCAATAACGATTGTTGTAGAGAGTATGTGATACGATGAAATTTGCCAGAAATTTATAGCAAAGAAAAGAATTTTTTTCAATTTAATCTTCACACGTACATATGTATGTGTGTAAACATGTACGAATGCAAAAAATCTCTTTTCTTAATTTTTATCAGAAAAAGGAAATATCCAAATTTTATCATGACGTTCATAACAGAAATAAATATTAGACTTCCTTTGAAATGTTTGTATGTGCATATCTTGTTATAAGTACAGTAAAGCTAAATTAAGAGTAATCATGCGGTGTTCAAGTCATGAAGTTAAGAATCCACTTGACATAAGGTCCGACTCAAAAACAACTACAGTTTTTCAGGCAAAGGCGAACTAACCCAAGATTGCGGTTAGATTCTCCGCTGACGTCAGTGTAAGAGAGCCAGATGCACGAGCTAAGCTAGAAATTAATTTCAATAGCGTGTTAGAAAAAACGGGAGAAATCGTGAGAGAATGTTACGTTTGCAAAAAGTACCTGAGAATATATTACACGTACAGGGAAAGAAACGTAACGCGAAAAACTTTAAGCAAAACTTCAAGTCGCCTAAATATAGTAAATCTACATACGTAACATATTCACAGATTGCCATGCGTGGAGCCTATTACTGAAGACATTTAGACGGACTAGTTTAATTGCGAAATTTTATTGATTCGTGAATACAAAAAAGTTTTTCTGCGAATATGTGTTTTTCTGGATCTATATAGCTTTATACGCAAGCTTACACTGTTCACTTCAGTTTACAATCAAAGCGAAAGCATTACAGCTTCTTAGCTAAACGCTCTCCATTCTTGCTGATTCCATTAAGAAATTTGTTGTTTGGCATTGTCGCGATAAGAGATAACGTCTTCCATAAAGATTAATTCCGAACGCTTTATGATATTGTGTCTGTTAAAGTCTGCTGAGAGTCTTAGTTGTAGGTACTGCTAACAAGAATTAATCGATTTGCACAATGCACTATTCAAAAAACGACCAGAATACTGAAAAAAGGAACACAAATGTCAAACACACAATCCATCGATTCGTCTATATTCTCATATCACATTGGAAGCACTTTAGTGAGAGGTAAAAGTTCATTCGACTTACTTGCCACACTCGAGTCATTCTGATCACTACTTATTTGCATCCGTGCGTCGTAAATTTCTTAAGCAACGCTTTGATGCGTGCGAAAGAAACGACCTCGATGAAAAGTTCACATTAAATGTGAAGGATTTATGCAGCCATGGCGTCCCCAAATTGTCGAAAGGGAGTAAAAAAATGCATAGCTAGCGATATGAAATACGCCGAATAAAATACTGTTTTATCATTTCTATCAATAACTGTCTATTTTCTACATATACCGATCTATTTGGTAGGGGAAACACCATTAACTTTTTCGTTACCTAATATTAATGGAGGAGAACAGAAGGCGTAAGCAAGTCGAAACATTTGTGTAAAACTAATATGCCTTTGTTTTCCAAGTTAAATGTTTACTCTACGCACGTGGAGGGTACAATAATACATTGTTTTGCCATACAAAACTTCATTTTTAGTTTGGTTGGAAGCCATTATTCCACCAGGATGCATAAAATCGGTCTAGAACCTAACACCATCATCACAAATTCCAAGTTTTCCATTTTCTTAAAACAAACCGAACATTTTTGTTTCCAACCATATAACAGATTCATTTAGAATACAGTCAATATATCAGGACGATATGATTCTGAATTCCCTGGCACTTGCGGAGTCTCAAGTGCTTGACAATTTATGAAGTATTACACTTCAATTAGTAGATATACGGGTTTCAAAACTTTTCGAAATGTATTTTTGTACTTCTAGTACAAGTTCATCTAAATTGTGGTATTTAAGGGATTATAACGTTGATAGTCTACATACACCAACTATTTCTTATGAATCATTAACAAAAAAACAATTTTTTTTTTGACAAAAGCTGATAAGAGAGAAATCTTCAACTAATAAATGATACAAAACCCAATCAATATGAACATCTTATACGGCATATATATATATATATGTACAGTCTCTATATTATAAGTGATGAGTATGTTACATGCTTGTGCATAGCGAATACAAATTTTCATTTGTTTTTCTTTATTTTATTACTTTTTGATGTTTGCAATATTTTTGTACAGTATATGTATGTGGTGTGTTATTACAATTTTTATTAAAGCACTCAAAAAGATATCCAGATTGTAGATATATATATATATATATATTAAATTTTTACCTCTGTTAAAATTTATCTCCAAATAAAGTTTTTTAATACTTTTGCAAAGAGTGTATCGTTCACCTCAAATCATATCGAATACATATATATGCGCCCACCTAAATGAAGGTACACTGACATACATATCTTCACATTTGCAAATGTATTAAAATCTACGTAAATAATACACAATATCATGATTGTGAAATCCTTTTAGTCTGATTCGAAGTATAATGTATGGTGTATGATGTAAAACAAAAAAACCAAAAAATAAATAAATATATGATAAAAGAAGCGAAAGAAACTTTATGGCGAATTTTGAACTCTCATCATTGTGTGCTTTCGTGCATTAGTAGACTCTCGCGCCAAATTTTAAGTTAAGGCATTTATAATTTTACCAATATATTGTAAAAATAACTTTGTTGAGTATTTTTGTACTTTTCTGGCATTGGAATTTTCTATAAGGAATTCAAACACCGATTGACAGAGCAACAAAGTCAATTATATTTAAAATCTTCCTCAGATATCTGATATGTGCTCCTAGTTGCTTCGAATAGAACGGCAAAATTGTTGTATTCTCCCCTTTTAACGGTGATTACAATAAATAAACATGTGCACGCGTAAATCTCTAGTGTCATCATGTATGTTGCTACATGTCATGTTTAGGATAAAACACGTTACAATTGGAGCGCTATGGTAAGAAATATATCTGCCAATATACTCTTAATATTTTCTGAGATGAAAAACATTTACGGATTTCAAATACATACCTACGCATCCATATATTTTGTTAAGAGTTATTATTGCTATTTTTAACTCGATGTATACAGATATGTATGTATACACGGATTTTCTTTATGGAAAGCTCTCTCTAAGAGATTGTTTACAGATACATTTACTTGTAGTGAAATTATGTGAATTAGTTGAATTCTTGTCAGCCTCAATGCCGTTTCGCAGAACCGTTAAGACAGTCTCAGTGTCCCCTATCAATTGTGTGAGATATAAAATGCCTTCTAAGATACTAACTTTTTTCTTTCTTATCTTTTTTGATGGATTTTCTTAAGGTGGAAGCTAAGTGCATCAAACGAACTAAGGTTGGGCTTTCTAAGCCAACTAGAAGGCAAAACAAAACTTTTAGTTCATAAGATCAGTGGTTGGAAGAATGTGATTGGGAAAAAAGATTAACTTTACTTCAGAAGTACAAATTTTTTATTATTAACCTGGAGTGGTTAAGAATTGTTTCGTATGTGAAGCAATAACTGGTGAGCTATAAGATCCAAGCTCTTTTTTTTTGATGAATGAAGATGACGGTTGCAAAAAATGAGGTTAATCTCCAATTAGTTAAGACGCGGTAAGAACTTATTTTAATTACGATTCGTGCGTGGTTGTAACGATATCGATTGCTCGATCAGCTCCCTATATCTCTCTGTATCTCTGCTCTTCTATCTGACTATCACCGTGCTATGCACGTTTACGGAACATCATCTGGGTGCTGCATGCAAGAAAAGAAAAGGGAACCCTACAAGAGAAAACCACAGCAACGTTTGAGAAGCCAACTAAGTCAATAACGTAGTTCCCCACGGACACATATACTTTAAAAAAATGTTAGCCAGACTTTCCACCATTAGTTCAGTCTAAATCCGATCCCTAACGATTTATTAATATGCCCACAGCTAATAACAAAATAGTTAACTTTCTGCTTGGTTGTGCTTTTATGTTATCATATGTTGTGCTTTTTATGTTAAGTATGAAAGAAAGCAATGTCGTAAAAATTTTATTTTTGGTATTCTCTGATTATGAATATAAATGAAGCACGCTTTACATATATAATTAATACCAGACAAACAAGTAGCACCAACACATTAGCGTTACTTACTGCTTACTGCAAGTGTACAAATAAGACATCAATCAATAAGTTCATAGCATGGCGTATGGACGTCATCCATAACGAAGTACATTTAACAGTACCCACCTTCTAAAAAAGGTATCCAAATTCATGAAATTCTGACCATAAGTTTACAAGTTACGATCGTTTTAGTGGCTCTTTCTTAGTGGCAGCTTTCAAAACATTGAGAAGAGTCTAGTTTTCGTATTGTTTTTAATGGATCCAAATACCTTTCAAGCAAAGTTATAACTTGAAACGTGTTATTTGGAGTCTGCTATTCTGAAGCAACTTCCTTCTTGCTTTTACTGTATTCAAAAGCAACTTCTTCAGCCGATTCGAACAACTTATCAGTTTGGAAAGAAAGTTGTGTGTTAATGAGGGGAGGAAGTGAGTCAAAGTGACCCACATTGGCGGAAATAGATGCATGTTGTCCTATAAAAAACTCGCCCATCGCATTTAGAGAACTTTTCATGAAGTCCTCAAAATATTTCTAGCAGATTATATGCCTTATAAGCGTGTGTCGGAGTAGTTGTCATAACTTTAGTTCTAATAAGCAAACCGTAAGGGTTTGAAACTTGAACAACTTTCCATACAATTATTTCTTCAAACTTAGCAGGCGATGTAGAGTATAAAAATTGCGAGTAAAAGCTGAAGCAGAAATTCCTGTCTAGGTTTCGAAAAATGGTATTCCGTTTAGACATAGTTATCAATCCCCCAAAGTAAGGCTGTTCATATTTTCTGTTGAACTTTCGGAGGCGTTTGGTAAACCTTTCGCAATCTATTTCTTGAAATAGGTTACGCTCGGTTCCCCCGGAAGATAGAAATATTTATTATAACTGCATTATATTCAAAGATTTTCTTAAGCTTAAAAACTCCTTTTCCTTTGCATTCTTAATGTCGATAATATGTCGACAATATGTCGACATTGCATTTACTTTATCAACCCCTATGCCGATCTAGAGTCGATATTACATTATTTGATATTAAAATGAATTAAACGTCAGTTGTAGGTGAGAAACAAAAATTATGGTCGCATGGAGTTAAAGGTCAAAAATGCACTCAAAAGCAGATACCAAAATATGTTTCTGTCTGTATTCATCTTTATTTAAAATTAAGGACAAAAATATTTCGTGGCCGGGAAGATTACCACGAAAATAATAAAATATGAAGGTGGGTTTTGAATTAAATCGTCTTATAATTTCTGCAACAATACCGCATAAGTTCACATTCTAGGAAATATTTCTGGTCGACCCTCTCAACAAGATACTGACTGACCTATTTTAGATACTCGTATTACGTGTGGCTCTCAGGGAAAGACACCAAAATATATTGAACGAGTCTGAGTTCAAAACATACCGAATTTTATGTGCTGGATGTTCAGATGTTGTTCCATAACGAGCATGCACTCTTCTCACACACACACCTTATATCTTTTTGTAGAAGTTTCTGAATTTTAAATCCTTTTTCTTGATATTCAGCGGTTTGTGTATTTGCAGAAAGTTTCGCTTAAATAAGATTTTAGTTTTTCTCCTCTATTCATGCACATACATATAAGAAAACATTCATACCTATTTTCGCTGGTAGTATTTCACCTGCACTAGTTAATGCACGTAACGAAAGCCATTATAAAGTTTCATGCAAAACTTAGCTAAGTCTACGCATTGCTAACTCGTGTGTAACCTGAAAATACATGCTGGGCGACATTCATTTACACGTCAACTGAAGAAAGAAGAGGAAATTTAAATGCCGGTTATAAACTAAGTATTTTAAGAGAGTTTTCGTAATATTTTATTTTTCTTTTATTTATTTCTCTCTCTCTTTTTCATTTTTTTTTTTTTTTTTCTCAGGAATTTTACACACACATGGGTATGGCTCTAAATCCCATGAAACCGCAAACAAAATTAAATCGTACAAAGTTTTTAAACTAAAATTATTACAGTTGTTATTAAAATGTAAGAACCTAGTGAGAGAAATGGCACACTTCTAAATATAATAAATGCATTGCAATTTCCCGAGGCTTAACTGAGGAGATGAAGTAAGAATAGAAAGAAAAAACTAAAAAGCCAGTTCTTGGCATGAAAGCTTATAAGGACAATTAAAATATTATAGATTAAAAAAAGATTCCTTAATACAGTTTTCTGTTTTCAAGAAAGTGAAAATCGTTTTAATAGAAACGATGGCAAGGAGTAAGGAAATCAAAATTGAGCCCATCTTAAAATAAATATGTAGTTTGGCGGAATTTGGAAATTCGTTTAAGCCTCACTCAGAATACGCCGCCTGCGTAAGTTTTGAAAATGGTTTTAAATCGATCGATATAATAGAAGGTGAGCGTCCAGTTGAAGTCCTTACCTAAGAGGAGTGTAAATGCTTTTCTTTATGGTAAGTAATAAGCGGGAATACTAGCAGTAATTCGTCAGTCAAGTTTAGAGAAAGCGGAATAATAAAAAGTGAGCCTCTTTCCAGTCCTTGTGGGTGTTGCATACATCTGCGCAAACTTAATGTACCCTTGTGCCACAAGCGGCGTAGGGTATAAAAAGGTCGAAAGTCATGCTAAAAAAAGTTGCGCTCGTACTCTTAACTAGATCGTCAACGCGGTAGATGATAAGCGAAACTGTTCCTTCTTTTATTCAAATGAATGTTGCAAACATATTTATTTCCAATTTCTATATATTACGTTGCAGAAACTGAGCAAAAGCGGCCGCTGCACCACGAGTTAATAAAAAACATTTGTTTCGCTATATATTCTCTTTTTTTTGCGCGGTTTACTTGTGTTAATTAGTTTATTCAAACATCATGTGTTAACAATTAACTCGATTACTGTGCGTTCATTTTTTTGCAAATTGCATAGAAACAACTAAGCCACTGAAAGTTTTACTGGTTTTTTTTTTTTTTTTTTTTTTTTTTCATTAAATCTATTGCTTTTAAAGAATAATTTTTGTGCTCTGTCATTGCCCGTACATTCAGTGCTGTTTGCCTTATACGCATGTCGTATAATCATCTTATGGAATTTTTTCTCTATTATGTACATCATTATCATCAAAATAATCATTTATAATCTGCAGCCTGTTTGCTATGATAAGGTTTCCATTGGATTTCCGTTTTTATTTTTATTTACATTTTTTTTTTTTTTTTTTTTTTTTTTT
>CCAG010012990.1:0-50814 GCA_001077435.1 Glossina morsitans morsitans | reverse complement strand
TTTTTTTTTTTTTTGTGTTCATTAAAAAATTGCTTGTTTTTTTATTTATTTCATTTTACGTAGTAAATGTCACCATGAAACAACTCGCGACCAGTAAACCTGCAACCACATAAATATTGATTTAAATTCAATTGATTGGAAACGTACATAAGACAAAAAAATAAAAAATAAAAACAAGCGGCAACAGCAACAACCACAAACACAAAATCACTTTTTTTCGTATAACAAAAATGAAGCGATAGTTAATTTTTATGCCCATCACTGACACATGGTGTTCTACTAATTTTGCATCTATAAGAGACTCAGAAGGTGTATGTAGACATATATATATCAAATATAATTTAGACATACTCTTCCTAGGTTGATTCTAATTCATCGGGCTTTGATCAGTCGCTATGGCTCAAATATTTTCGTTGATCGTCTCTGAAGTATTAAATGCCGTTTGAGTATCGGGCTGAATATTTATTAGAGCCACTTGAAAGTATGATGTAAAAATGTGTTCCAATGGTGTACACATGTATGCAAACCTTGGCGTGTAGGTATCAAAGATTCGCCCCAAGCCAAAATATATCCTCCTTTTCTCTTCTTTTATTACTGTTTTATGAAAATGGTGTAAAACAAATTACGAGATCGGAAGAGCGGTTCAGCAGGAATGCATAAATAAATGTGTGTCACACTAGATGAATATGTGTTTTTACATATATTTGCACTAACACAAAAGTGTAAAGTTAATGCAGAAATATTTTGCAAAAATAAAAAAAGAAAAAAATTAGTTAAGCAATTATTTAGCCATTAAATAATCAGAAATAAATTAAATGAAAAGAGAAAACAAATAAGCCTAAGAGATCGAGACTAGCTTATACATTATATTTATTCATTGTATTCCTAGGGTGGATTTAATACATACATGCGGACCTTTTTTTGCTTCTGTCCATTTAACGAAAAAATGAATGAATTCTTGCTTTCTTTTTTTGTTTTACTTTTTATCTGTACAAATTATTTAAAAATGGGAAAAATTCGCGACTTTAAAAAATTTTAACTACATTCAGAGAGAATAACAGATGCACGTATTAAATTAGATCAAAATTTTATAGATAACGTGAATGAATTAGCTACAGAACGAGCAAGGGGTAGAAAGTATAAAAAGTCATAAGACATCAATTTGTTCACTTTCAAGCTTTTGGCAAAGACGACCAAGTTAAGTTGAAGTTATGTGAACCGTTTTATTGCGGCCGGGTTCGCAGAAGGGTTCTACCACAAAATGCTTGCCTTTGTGGGAGCGGTGAGACGAAAAGGAGTACTCTCGTTTGGGATCGTAAATGAAACAGTGTCTCATAACCGGGTTCATAATTAGCATCTATGTTTATCAAGAAGAATTTTTTCGGCTCCCTTATCTAAACATAATTTTAACATGACTGGATTTTTGACTTGGTCTTCTTCATATTCACATCGAACGTGATGGTAGGTGATCTTATTAATATTATACCGTATTGTCTCTTTTCCCATCATCATTTTACACAAACTCGCTGAAGATTTACTTTAGAATTTTATCACTAGTCTTTGCATTGACTCGTCTGAAAACTGTGAACATTTTTAATTTACTTAGCTACATGAAGAAAGAAACTCTACGACATGTCTTGCCTGGCTATGTACACAGTTCACCTGAGAAAATCGTGAATAGAGACGTTGTTACAAAACTTTTTATGCTTTATCTCTTTCCTCGAACCTTCCGGCTGCTCATGATGAAAGGCACGTCTCTTTACGTCGTTCGATGTCTATCTTTCAATATGAGCTTCTTAGAGTGTTTGCGAGAGCTATTACGCCATCATCTCAACGAGAAACGAGAATTAAGTGATGAAATGCAATAGAAGAAACAAGGGGATGTGATCTTTCTGGTGTGCGCAAGCAGTGAATGCATCTGCAACTATAATATTTTGTTCAATTCTGAGCATTTCTTTTGTTTTATCATTCTACTAAATCGTATTGCTGTTATTACCTCATATATCAACCAAATTGTCGGTGAATAAAAGAGAATATGGTTATTGCCTATCGACATAACTGAAAGATAAACAAGATCTCGTATCTTATATTAAATTTCTTCCTTCCTCTTCATGCACTCTCACGCAGTTGCGGTTATTGTATTTCAGCACCGAGAAACAATATCACAACATGTGACTGTTACTTAAAGTGTGTAGACGAGTGATATAATTACACAAGAAAAGTAGATTCGCTAGCAGCTATATGAAGCTGGCAAGCGAGCGAGTGCAACTTCCGTAAATCACAGGTTTACTCTGCAACGAAAATTGCGATTAAAATGTGTACTTGATGTTGACACTGTTGCTGTAAAAGAAAACAATGTTATCAGAAATCTTTCTTTTTATGCCTAGACTCTCAGTAGCTTTTTTCGTCTGCGTAAAAACGTACATCCATGTTGCCAAAAGTCAACCATAGTTAGCTTTTAATGCACTTCTTATGCATAATGTTCAAGAGCGATATATAAAATTGTTTGTCTACAGTCTTTACTTATGTTAATAAAGTAATTCGTGGAGGCATAATATCCACGATTCAATGAATAAATGGCAGCCATCACCTCAGACATAACCGACCAGATTCTGAGGTCGATTTTCGAACGAATTCTTCGAGAAGGAAACATTCAAACGGACTCCAATTTTTTCAAACCCAAGTTTTGCAAAAACTTGATTGACTGATTTTCATAATGGTTCGCGTTATATTTTTCGGAAACTTATGGTTTATTGTTTTAAGTGCAAAATTGTGACCTAGAAGGGTGCAGTAAAAGGGATCAAATGTAAAAAGGATTTGTTTTGCTGGAGTTACTAAGCCTACATTTCCGTCTCAAAAATGTTAGTTATGGGTGTGTGCAAATGCTCGTTTTGGTTGTGTTTCTAACTCTTGTTGTCGATGCTCGCACGTTTTAGTTTAAACAAGTAATTTACTCCGCTCTTCGTAATTACCTGCTAGCAGATTGCCTGCTTTCTTAGACCTAATTAGTAAAATCTATAAAAAAACCTATAGGTAGTAATAAAATACGGCGGAACTCGCCCACTTTAAGCTCCCACACTTTAAGCTTTTAACTATTATTCTTATTGTCACCATTCATTTACACAGACAAATACATTCCAACACTAAAATCTTAAAGCATTGGCATCTAAGGCTATCGGCTTTATTGAAAGCTCTAATGCACTTGAGCTTTGAACCCACGACCAATGAGTTATTGGATGAGAACCTTTGCCTACTCGGCCGTAGTTTTGTAAATAATTATTTATTTAAGCGAACTAAAAGGTGAAAAATAAACCATTTTCCAAATTTTATTTTTATGTAACCATTCATAAAAGCTTGGGGTGTTTGATATTTTAAATTGTAAGAATTTTTTTTTTTTTTTATTAAGCACATATGTCTAAAGTGCAATAATGGCTTGAAAGCGTTGCCTTTTCTTCTCTCTTCCATAAAATAGATAAAACATTTCTTTCAAGTCCTTCTTAAAATTATGATTATAATTTTAAATAATGGAATTTTCCCCAGACACCGAAATCAAAGAAAACGAAACAACATAAAATAATAATGAAAAATTCACTTTTGCCGAAGAGATTCAAATAGTTTCAATAAATCAAAGCATTTATGTATATAGTTTCCATTTTGATCTCTTCTTATTTTTTTTTTTTTTTCTTTGTTTATATATACTTTTTTTAATTTTCCTTCCCATTGTGGATGATTTTCATATCTCATCAAATATTTATCAGAAACTATTCTTTTATTGAAAATAACTTCAATTCACTGAACAAATACTAAGCACAAAAAAAAAAAAAATAAATAAAAAAATAAATAAAATATGCCGCAAATAAGACGGAGAGCAAAAATTGAAAAAAAAAAAAGAAATTATATATTTGTTCAAAAATGTACATAAAAGCGAATATCACTGAATTCATTGTGAATTTAATTTTTTGCTTCATTTCATATGAAAATTGCGTGTATGTGTTATAACAATACTTTCTTATGTCTACGTATGTGGGTATGCATTTGATAGCCTTATGCCGTACTCCAGGATCAACATTTAAAATAGTAAAGTAGTGCTCGTGCGAAATTTGCATGTGCATATGTGTATATCTATCCACATATCTATACATATTTACATACACGTGTATATTTATATGTTAAATATCTCTAAGTATATTGCATTGTATTGAAGCTTGCTTGAGCATAAGTGTTTATTGAAAGAAATATTATACATTTCAAGTGTGTGTTCTACATACACACAACCAATACTCCCAATACTGTCTGCACTTATATATGTGCGCATCGACTATAAGAGTAGAGTAAAAATCAACTTTCACATACATCTACATACTCATTTTCATGTGCCACATTTGCATATAGAAATATATGGGGTTTCTGTAGTTTCCTGTTTTTTTTTGTGTTTCTTTTTTCTGGAGTATGTGTATAAGAAAAAGAAAATATATGTGATCTACATATTCATAAATATATATCAATGACGCATTTACGTAAATATTTTAGTTCATAATGATTGTTCGCCTTGAAGCATATTATAGATGGATACTCACGAATCCAATAATCATGGAACGTTTTCATTTGCCCTCGCTGTGGCCGTCTTAAAAGCTCTGAATAAGGACTATGCCAAATTAGCACAATGTATAATTCGCCTAAGACCTTATATGGATTAGCAATACACGAATACGTTTCGGAGTCTTCGATACGTACCTCGAGGCGTTACAATTATTTAAAATAACTTGATATAGAATACAAACGTAAAATATTAATAACGAAATCTAACACGGATGCCATTCTTCATCTCACTTTCCAAGGACTCTGATGAACACTATCGTGTGTGTCCAAAGGAACGATGATGTATATAGAAAGGAATTAATTTATGCGTTTTTCTTTGTATATATGTACCTTTGTTATCTGGTTGGTCTCTTACAAAAACGGTATACTTAGTTCGTGCTGATGTAAGCAACACTCAGAAGAACTTGAGACGGACCCACTTTGCATTAAACTTGTGTGCGTTGAAAGAATTGACTTAATCTGATGGCTTATACTGAAAGGGATTATTCTCTTCTTATGTACATATATATACTTTGTGGTCTGGTTGGTCTCTTACAAAAACGGTATACTTAGTTCCTGCTGTTGTAAACAACACCTAGAAGAACTTGAGACAGACCCACTTTTCATTAAGCTTGTCTGTGTGTCTGTCCGTCTGGTTGTCTTGTGTGCAACCCGCAGACTGAAGCCTTTTGATCACATTTGAAACATCGACGTGATTTTGCTCTAGGACGAACGCTATTGAATATGATTCGCATTGGATCACTATTTCAACCCCTTCCCATATAACACTTTCTGTTGAAAAATCGTTATATGAAGAATGAAGCGAAGCGGTGTCCGATATTGGATGGTGGGCCGTGTCTCACTGCAATGTTTTTGCTTGTATTTTAATAGAAATATTTTAAGAATAATCAGAATTAGCGAAGCAGCTGCGTTGATATTCAAAATGCGTCTATTAGCTTTTTTGCTCAAGTATATCGCGTAGTGTACAAACCAACAATAATATAACTTTTTCTTAATTTTAAAAGTAAACTTTAAACATTTGCAAATCAAGTGTATACTAAAGGCTAATATATTTATTTATTTATTTATTGACGCTTATGTAGCCTTGAAGCTATTAAGGCTATGGTTACAACCGATCGGAAGGGCAAATTTTAAATAGAATTTCTTTAGGGAAATCGTTTGAATATATTTTATGTAGTAAAAAAAAGGCTTACCTTCTAATGCATTTGTCGTGTTTTCTTTTCATAGACCGGAAAAGGAATTTTTTCTTTTTTTTGGCAAATTTTTTTGACTTTCCAGTTATCGTTTAGATTTGATTTTACAAAAGTATTTGATTTGATTGCTTATTTTCTGTCACTTAAGTAAATCTGTATGCCTTCGCGACACAAAGCTATTAGAATTTCTATGTTATGTTATGTGATATGTAAAGAAGTAAGAATCTGCCTTGTATCGAATCCCTGATGTCGAATTCAAGAAAATTGTTAAGTATTTTTTTATTTGATTTTTTACGGATATTTCGGAGAACCCTAAGAATTATATTTAATGTAAGAGCCTTATAAACCTTATCACTGTTCCACCAAATTCTATATACTCTGCATATATGTATACTTGAGCCCAATTTCATTCGGTAAAGTTCGTCAGTTGTTTTCCTTCCTTCTTTATTATTTTTCGACCTCAATTTCGCAACTATCGCATTTCTGTTATGAATGTTGTGGGGTCTCCTTCCCACAAGGGTCATTTTATTTCAGTAGAATCAGTTCAATAATTTTTAATTTTTACTCTTAGGAATCTGTTTTGTGAACTCTTTAGATGCTTTTTCATTTTTTCAAAATCGGTGGCTGACTTCAGCCATACCTTCACCAAACTAAGTTATTAGATGTTTTTAAGTCAACAGACGGAGATAGGCGCCACTTACGCGACTTTACCTTAAGGGTCTTATTGTACAAAATGTCGAAGATCTTCTCCCGACAGCGTGCCGATTTTGAGTAAAGAACACTTTAAAGTAAGTAAGTGAAGAACCAAGTAAGGACCAGTTTTTAATATTTTGAGCATATTTTTATTTATTTATTAATTCATAATTATATTATATTATATTATATTATATTTATTTTGATTACTAGATTATGTTCTATATATATACAATGATATATACAATGATATATAAAATTACATAAATAAGTTGTTTTGACGACGTAACAACTTCATTTTATTATGAAACATTTCTTCATATTCCAATAGAATATTTGCACTGAGATTTACTGGAACACTTCGGGAAAAATGAGTCGTTACAAAGGATGAAACGACTACAAATTATATTTGCTAACTAACCTTTGGTTTTTCTTTCGTACACATAGTACATATATATGCCATGCACTTAAAAACTCAGAATTGCATGCGCTCGTGCTTTGTGAATATTTGATACGGATGACATATCAAAAAAACCTTTAACAGAATTTTGCCCATCAAAATAGTGAGAATGAAAGTTGCAAGCAGTCAAATAGCTTTCAATTAATAGCATTACTGCTGTTAGGCTAAGAGAACAACATTTAAGGTCCCTGTGCGTTATTTTAAAAACAATATTGGGATCTCTTGGAGTTCAGTTCTCCAAGTTTCTGACATATTTGCCTAATATTTATTTTAATGTATAAAGAAATCGATATTTTTATACATTTTACTAGGCCACAAGATCCGTTAGATATAGAGAAAAAATATGGTGCGTTTTAAAGAAAGCAAATAGGAGAAGTAACCGATTTCAGCAGCATTTACATAGAGTTTTAGGTAATCCTTCACTGATGTGATTTCCAACATGCATAGCAATCAGCCGTACAAAAACCCTAGATAATGCGCTATGAACAACACTACGTTTGTTGGATCGGTGCAAGCCTTTGTAAGCACAGTGCTTTCCTTTCAGCAGAAAATCTATTTATTCGAAGATATAAACGAATGATTGATAAAAAATGTGATTTCTGATCAAGAAATCAGGCGCTAGTTAGACTTTTTCTGCGCAACTTGATCCTCAGGCAGTTATTGAGCAAATAAGCATAAAATTAACTTGTGAAGGAGTAATTGTTCGATCAAATGTTTATTCAAATTATTGTAAATTATTGTATAAGAGATAGTTACTACTATTTCCCTTGGTTTCAGTAGGCATTTTTACTGATCTTTAATGAATTCCCGCACAATTTTGAGGGCACTTGCGTTGATCACAAGATATTGGTTGCAATGGATAAATATTTTCGTGGCCGCAAAAGTTGAAATACCGTTTTCGAATATACAAACACATTAGGAGTTCTTGCATGCAGGTTGATATTGAACGTACACTAAAAATATGTACGGTCTCGAAAGCATAAAAATTGAATATTTTAGTCACTTCTCACCAACTTCGACCCCTTAAACAATAAAAATTTGTACGAACATTACTATGGATGAGCTAATGTCGAAATTTGATTGTGTTCGCTTGGTGGGTATACAAGATGCGACCACGACCGAATATAATTTTCTTATTTGTTAGTTGTTAATACGGAATAAACACTCTTTTTTTTGTTTTTGTTGTGTGGTTTTAATGATTTGGTTTATATGGTTCACCAATGACTTAATTATGTTGAATATGAAAATAAATAGGAGAATTATAATGAATTGCTTAAATAATAAATCAACACGTATGCAAACACATGAATTGGCTAAATGTAAGCAGCAATAACAGCAAAAACATGATCAAATTGTAACCGAAAACAAACCAATTATTTTATACTAAACTATGTAATATGCGTCACTGAAAACGTTTTTCATATATGTGGCCTTAAAATGTGAAAAAAGGGCAAAAGAAAGGCTAAGAACCTTTGAACGACATTTTAAGTAGAAGAAGGAGAAGACTTCCATTTGAAAGCAACATTGCATGACAGCATCAACACCAGCCATTTTTCGTATCGCTCTCAACAATTTTTTTCTTACGCTATATTAGAGTACGTGCTTAAGGAAGTACTCTAAAGAATGTGCTTTATAGCGCTACTGATACTTAAACACTTTATCGTTTTATTGTTATTAAAGTTCTTGCTCTTACTTTAATATGAAGAATGCAAAAAAACGATTTCGTTTGAGTTGAGCGACCTTGCCAATGCATATAACAATATGTCTCCATATATATTTATAAGTGCAAAGGAGGAGCAATTAATATATATCATGCATTGAAGAAATGAAGAAAATGTGTGTTATGTATATGTTGCTTCTTGCGAGTATGTTCGTTATACGATGCTGGACATTTCAAGTGCCGAAATTTTGCCTTAAAGTTCCTTTATGTCGAAGGGAAAGTTTGCTTAAAAATTTAACATCATGAGCTGTAATTTTCGCTTTGGCTGTCGTTCGTTACATTTACATAATAATCTATGAACTGCTTAAGGCTTTAAAGTGTAGTTCCGAGGGCCAACAAAATGCTTGTTGAATTTTCCTTTTGATCACATCCAGCAAAATTCAGTCCCAACCTCTACGCAATTTGATTACCTTTTCTTATTTGTTGATTGACGCAAGAATACTTGCGACACATGGGCTTCTGGATCGCTAATACACTTTACGGGTTCCTCAAAGGAACAGCAAGCGTAATAAATTGCTTTGAAAGCCAATTTCAAGGGAAAAGTGTTGACTTCTGTTGATGGAATGGTATTGTGCCATACAAAAATTGTTCCGTTGAAAAATACAAAAACGAAACGGCATAATTTTCTACACACAACCAAATTCAAGTCGATTACAAAACTCTTACGCAGGTTCTTGTTACCTTTTTGAGATGCATATTGCTACCCTATACCCCACTTGTGGTAAGATTTAATTACATTAATATGGCCTTGTACAACTCCCAGAATGAACTACTATTTGAAGAACATGCGAATTCAATATTTGAACCACTTAGCTTGAAAGTGGGGAGATTTGACTTTTGAAAATAATGATGACAGTGATAATTATATATATATTAACACTTGATATGATCCCTAATATTTGGAGATGGAGGTTTAAGCACTTAACGTTATTGCAAATGTGTTTATTTTAAAAGCAGTGCAAGTCCATCTTATCCATTTGAGAAATGCCGACATTGCCTTATTCTTAGCTAACACCATCAATTGCGTATTGTAAGGGAAATATGTATGCATTGAAAAAAGACTTCCAAAATTGTGGTAATGGACAAATTAATAGATATGTTTGGAATGAAATTATAGCATCTAGTTTTTTTAATTTTTTATCAAAAGCATAAAAATTGTACGTTTATCACTTTCGTTTAGAGCAAGTTGCATATAACGGCGTATATATTTAAAGGGTTACAAATCCAGAATTTTTCTTATTTAAGAATACAATAGAAGAGTATTATGAAGAATTTATTTTAATGCACAATATTTTAACGAACAAGGAAATGAAATATAACAAACCCTTCCGGGAAATGCTAAACCATCTCGTATGTCTGGAAAATATACAAATATATATATATATATATATATATAACGACGTCAGTTGCAATAGTTGTTTGTGCTGGCAGTGTGCTTACATATGTACTCTAATATGCTTCTTCGCATGTGTGTACGCGTATGGATATGAATGTGTGCATATATGTGTATATATGCATGCATATATATATATGGTTATGTCTATATGCATATATCTATTTGTAGCTGCTATGCCATTATACAAACAATGCTTCATTTTATTATGGCTCTAACAAGTCTTGCACAAAGTCGTCGTTATACGACATCTGCAGTAAGGTAAGCAAAGTATGTCAAACAGTTCGTAATTGTTTTAAAAATACATTAAAGTGTCATTGAAAGTAGTTCAAGCCTCAGAGACCGCCTTTCAATCGCATTTGATTATCGGTTTTAGGGGCTAGGCTTTTCAATTGCTTCGGAAGCTACGACTCTAAATTTATTACTTAACACTTAAATGAAGAGTATTTAAAGTTCTGCTATAAGTGTTTTTTTTTATTATTCCTACCTTTCCTAACACAACAAAATAATACATTTTTTGTTTTTTATAAGACAAGCAAGTTTATGTTTATGTGAATGTCCTCTACTTCCCCTCGTACTTTGTTCAATTATTATTTCACTACATAAGACTCTCGGAATAATATTTTAATTGAAATATGAACGAACTTTCAATTCGAAAGGGATCAAATAAAAAAGTCATTTTAACTTTTAGCCAAATCTTCGATTCCCATAATTTTAAGTAAATCTTGGTTTTATAGCGCAAATATTTATCCCGCATTTCGAATCCGCGTAAGTAAAAGTATTAAAAACCATCTGCGACTTTTTTCTCGAAGGTAAAAATCCATTTCAAATTTCATCTATGCAGATTAAGATAAGACCAAAATGCGTTATCTGAAATAATAAGATGTGCAGGATAAAGCTCGTGGTGTCATTTCATCAAAACACAAACACATCTTGCTTACATGTTAAATAAACTAAGATCGATTTACAGCTGTTGACATCGAGCAAGCTTAATCGAATGAACTGCATAGGTGTGGACTGTGAACTCGTTACAGCGAGTAGTGTTCACATAAGCACGTAAGCATTTTTCTTATTATTAAATGGAAAATTTTCAAATCATGGCCGAGTTCGACAGTTATAAATTTGCTTCGGGGTTAAACGAAATAAATGCCATTGTAAAACTTGGGTGGGTTCCGGAAAGAAATTACAAATCAAGTAATTTTTCTGTACTTCCTTTGAAATCATCTTTACACCATTAAAGGAGGTCTGCGCAATCACGAAACAAATCATAGTTGGATCTGGCGAATGCGGACCTATGCTATGTAGACATCAAAACTTCCCATACAAACTTCATCAACAGATATCTTTGGTTTGTTATGATGGAGGAGACCTCCCTCTTTCTGCCTTGCTTCTCTTGAAATCTTTGATCGCGGCAGAGCTTACAGTAGAGAATGGAATGAATCGTCTGGCTAGGTGGCAGCAACCGATGATGCACGATTCCTTTTAAATTCAATCGAACACAAAACATTAACTTAGTTGGCGTCAATCTAGTCTTTGCTGTCATTTGTACAGCTTCGTTCATCAGGGATGGCGATCTTTTTCATTTATGCCATGTACAACACGTTTTCGATCGCCCATTTTCAATGTTGCTATAAACGATTCGGTTCAATTTCATCTTCGCAATGAATCGCAGATCAAAGCTCGGTCCATTAAATTCTTCACTATGATTATATTCTTTTGCTATTTTTCTACCCATATTGCTGCAAATAGTTCAAAGCGTTTCCTGATCAATATCAGATGAAATGTGTCGGCGCTATATAAAGCTTCTGGTTGTTGGCAATATTAATAAAGCGCTATAAACTTTTTACTTGAGCTATCATAAACATGGGAATGTAAATAAATCGGTCAAGAATGTTACGATATTTGAGAAAATATGAGACATGATGTGATCCTAAGGTCTAATCCAGCTTGTTACAAACTCTAGGACAAACATAATGTATGCCCATCCATTAAAAATATTCCACAATAATGGAACGGGTTGCGACTAACGTAAACAAAAAACAAAAGAAAACCACATGCATTCCTGATATTTTATTGCGTTTTTTCCACAAAATAGAATAAATACGAAAAATATTTCATAGCGCAAGGGGATCGAGGTACAAATTTATTTTTAAGTCTTTGAAAAAATTAAATCTTCATCATCCTAAACGCACAAGAAACTCGAAGTAGACGCAGCGTAACAAAATTTTAATAAGCTTTCGTGTATTTACCGTATTACAATTAATATCTTACATTTTCCACCTAATTAATCAAATGAATTAATGAATCATAATGAATGTAATTTTATTTATTTATTTTTTTCATAATCTCAAATGTAAAAGCTAAATATCATTTATTACTATTTCATTATTTTAATTGGTTCGTTTAAATGTACAATTAAAATAATGGTCTATAAATTTCTGTCAAGATATATGTTTCGTCATTCGTCATTACAAATTTATTACATTCGAAATTTTATTCACCTCCAATAAATCCCTCACTCGGTTTGTAAGACTCCAACGTGCCCTTTAAAAACTCATAGCATACATGCATTTCTAATCCCCATATAATATTGACTCAGTCATGCAGCTAATATCTAACTTGTACCTGTTTACGTTCGCCGTGCCTGCCTGCTTCCATTAGCGCTTGCAAGGGTACAAAAACTGGGATAGGACGCGATTTTATTTCAAAAGCAGAGGGAGTGTGGATATAGCGTTTATCGGTTAAGCATTTGTCATCTACCACACTGATATAAATTGTGAAAGAAAAAACTATAGTCGGGCTCGGCGCACCGTTAAGTACCCTATACCATACTGCACCTATTAACGATTTATCAAAATAAGGCGTTATAAGGGAAGTGGTGGAAAAAATGGTCCAATCTGAAGCGTTCGTCCTTGGCAGATGATTCATTCGGTACAATGAAAGGTGAGTTTACCTCAACTCCTTCTCGGTGTTGCATACATTCGCACAAACTTAATATAGCTTTGCACCGCAACTAGTGTAGGCTATGAAAACCAAAAAATAAGTTTTAGTCTACACTATATCTGGATCTACAATTTCTCACAAATACCTATAAAAAATTGTTGCAATTTACTGTTTCTTACCAAAAAAGTATTCAGTGCTCAGGGTATCCGCAATTCGATTTAAAACGAATAAAGTTTATTGAATTTTTAAATCAAATTTTAAAAGCTGATAAAATTCTTTAAAACCCGCCACTATCATCCTTCTTCTATCCTATTCAGATGTACTCACGTTCTTAGTAATTCATTTTTCAAGTTTTTTGAACCCTTTTCAATATTCTTCAATGTTTGTGCTTACGGACTGGACGGTTACTTATCACAGAGGTTTCTTAAGTCTTGCATAGCACGAATAAAGAGAAAAGTAAAGGCAAAATAATATGAAAATATCTTTCTAGATATCTAGCATTTATTTAGGTAAAAGTTATTCGATCGAATATTTTTGTAAAACTGGCCTTTAAGTAAATACTCTTTCATTTTTATTTAAACACATACCGTATCGCATGGCGAATTACAGGAGAATTTGCTGCGTACTCCCTTATGTTTTTACAAAAGCTTTGATACTTTCTTTTCGAGTGGTATGTGTAATGTATTGTAGGATGGTAACCCGGTAAAGATGAATGTAGGATGTAACGCTAAAGTAATGAACTCTTACTTTATCTCTCCGTCCCGTTTGTTCTTTGCTGATCAAACGAGCGCGAGCGCATAGATTAGAAATTAAATTCAGAAGTGATCTTGTATAAATTAAATCGATATTAATCCAAAATATCGCAGCATGAAAGAGTGTGAAGGCTGAACAATTTCCAATGGCTACTTAATGCGGGTGCTTCTACACGAAGAGTTCGTAAGACGTTAATATATGCCTTAAGTACATGTCGGGTGTTCTTTCATCGTGTGCCCGTTGCTGATCGTCTCTATAACCGGCCTAATCGTCTGGTCGTTAATATGCAGTTTACCCTCCAGTCGTGTGCTGATCGTTGGTTTACCCATCCTCCAACTTCCCTACGTATGCTATGTTATCACGATATCTTAGTTCGTACTACTATGAATGTACTAAGGATGTCCCTGCCAACAATTCTTTATTTATTTTGTGTTCGAACGTTCATCATGTTCCAACTTACCAACTTTATATATTTCTATACTTTTACCATTTCTCGAGCATCAAAGCTACGCATCTTTGGTCAATTAAGATGCCTTCGAGAAATGAGGTGCTTTTTAACAAATGGCATCATATCATGATGCTCTTATTGTGTTTGGGCGCTTGTTTATGGCTGTACAAATTAAAACCGTTGTCATCATTCATTCACTGGCCTCTTACCTTTAGATGTTCTTTCGTATGGAGAGAAATGTAACAATTCCTACTTTCAGAGCAACGTTCGGTGTGTTATCAGGCGTCTTTTCAAATGTTGCTGCCATTATCAATAACTTCATCTGCTGAAAAGTAGAAATAATATTGTTTGAAGTTTGTTTTTGCTCATCGATTGTTGATTGATTACCTCTTTGATAACAAATTTTCGATGTTAATCCGTAACACAGCGAATTTGTTGGCAGAGAGACTTAAAACGACTTGGACATATATGTACAGATAATTTTTCCTAACGGGTCTGATGAAGAATCCTACTATAACGTTTTTACCACGAACGCACATTTGTGTCGAATGGAACTACACCATAAGCGAGAAATTAACTTTTTCTATCGATAAGTGAAGGAGCGATTTCTGAAGCCTCTTCTGCCTTCGCAGATGATAAGCAAATCTTGCACAGAATAGACATAAATATTAAGATATCCGTCAATACGATTTTATGTTTTCTGTATATTGCGTCAACTTGACGAGCACCGTTAAAATGGACCAATAAAAATAAGGACAAAGAATCCCACTTATGTCGATGCAGTAGTATGCAGCAGCCACATTTTTTTTAAACTGTATGTACCACCCAGGAGGACTTTTATTATATCGGTGAATTCGGAATAATTTGCTGAATCGATTTAAGCATATGTGATTCCGTTTACGCGCAGTACCCATACAACGCGTCCTCTAAAAAAACTGTTTAAATGGGTTCCCTCGGTGATTAAATCCAGCCACATCTTAATGTACGCTGACGGTGTTAAACTGGTCTCTTCCTTATCCTTGGAACCGCAATTGTATCACTATTTCATCAACTCACGCAAGTTGGAAACCGTAGTTTTACTCATTATTATTCATTCATTATTACATTACATTTTTTCATTCATTATTATTCATTCATCATTATTATTATTCATGGAGTTAAGGGTTCTATTCGACCATTGACATTGAGCTCTTTTTAAGTGAAGCTAGGTACGATCATTGGTTTCATTGAGAGGTGGTCCAAACAGCTTAGGAATCCTTACATTACAAAAAGGGTATACATATGCTTAGTTAGATCAATACTTTAGTATGCCTGTGTTGAGTGGTCTTCTTTTTATAGGTGTTACGTAGACTGAAATGAATCCGTTCAAAAGCAATTCTTGCTGTTTGCCCCTAGGAATTTAGGTTGGGGCCTCCTTGTCTCTCTGCCTCGTTATGAAAATCGGTTGCTCTTGTTACCTTGCAATCGCTTGAGAAACGTAGATTTATTTTTGATGCTTCCTTCTTCATTAAGCTAATAAATGGTGCCACCGATTCTTCCACATCGCTTGGTGAGAAAAACTTTAATGTCCCTAATCGCTCCTCTAGGCACTTTATCTTCATTAAACTTAGTCAACGTAAATATAATCATGAGCTGTTCAATCCGTTCACAGTTGTTTGCAGAAACCTAAAGGGTGTCTATCACTTAATCTCAATATCGGACTCTTTAAAGCCCATCAAGACAACTACGCTTAGTGCGCGCGATTTGCCATTTACGCAAAATAAGCCTTTATAAGTTATATTGTTTTTTGATACAAAATTAATGGGTTATGTAATTACACATAAGGGAAAATAATATTAAAGTGATTTTTAAGGAAAATGGGAAATGTAAGAAAGGCTACAATTTTGCAGCAAGCAATTGTTGGGTAAGTGAATTATAAGCGGAAGAAGAAAGAGACGTGATATCTATTCACATAGGAGAGTGAGAATAATGCTGACGCGGAAATCGGGATCTCCATCTTTCACTTTTGCAGAGTTGTCCTCAACATCTCCTTTTTTCTATTTAAGGTGCATAGTCTTTATACCTTCGAAGTGCCTGTGCTTGAGCGAATGCAGGCCGTAGGTAAATCATCTTTTTCTTGCATCAAGTTCTGAATCTAAACTAGTTTGCGTTAGTTACTGTTTGCATGGCTTTTTTTTTAGATTTGTCTTATTGCCGGCCGCGTTCACTGGTGTTCAACTTGAAAGTCACAATTTACAAGATATGTTGAAGAAATTTGATACAACGTGAAAAGAGATTAGATTGTGTCACTCCACAAATATGCGTTACTTTGGAAAAGTCGTTATAGAAAAAAAAGTTGTAACTTCCAGAGTTTCGCTCCAAAAATCGTTGAGTAATATGACTTCCACATAAAAGATGGACCTTAAAAGTTTTGCATCAGATGGGTTGACTTGTCGAACAAAACCTGATTTTGAGTTCGTTCTGGCAAAAATAGATGAATAATAATAAAGTCTTTGTCAAGAAAAGTAATGTCCCTGAATTTGATGCGCATCATTGCAGGGTTTAAATTCACTCGGACGTAGAGGTTCCCATGAACAATACGTTTTTACATGAACGTAAGGTATCATTTTTATTAATTCATCGCGAAAACGAACAAAGCATTGTATCAGGCGAAGTGAGGTAGGGGATTTAATGGTCGTGCCTACCCGACTATAACGTTTTCGTTTGTTTTCTTTACTTGTGCCATAATAAACTTAATTACATGAGTTTTTCTTGTCATTTCAAATTTTAGTTGTAATCAAAAATGTCCATAGCTAGTAGTGTTTACGTACACAGACTCAGACAGGTGCGACAGACCGTCACTTTCATACAAATTAATATCATTGCATACCACAGTGCATTAAGTTCTGTCAACATGCATATGTGAAATGATGTTTTATGCACAAACGAACACTGCTGCCATTTCAACGAGTGAAAACAATAATAACAGCAACGACAATAGTAATAATAACAATAACTACCAATTTTATGTTAGTTTTGTTAATGACATGCACAGCACCGCAACAGACAATAACCAAAGTCCACAACCACAAAATTTTATGCATTTGTAATCCTCAGAGATATATACCGTATACCCTATGTGATCCATCTTTGACTGTATGTATGGGTATGAGCAGCACATGTGTACTTGACTCACTGCTGAGATACAAGTACAAATATGTACCCATAAGTTTGTCTTTATGTACAAAGTGCATTCAACAAATAGAAATTTTGTTTATCTTCGTACCAGTGCAATAATAATTGCTTTATGCTTTTGCTGTCAGTACAACTGTCACCTAAATTTGTTTTCATGAGTTTGCATATAAGTTTAAAGATTTACATATGAAGAATGTAAGCCATAGCAAGTTAAATTTTACGATCATTATATTATCTTAATTTTTACATCGTATATTATTTGCGGTACACGGTATGTCAAGCTTGTAAGGAAGTATGTAACACACTCAAGGACTTAAGTTAGATAGACAAATCTTGATTTATTTGATTGAGCTAAGCTAGGAGAGGTTATTATTATTTGGTTGATTCCATTAGTTAATGACCCAATATTTTTCATTATTTTATTCACGATTGAAACACTTTAGACGGGTGAATCAATAAAAACTTGCCTGTCCTTCTGCTTGCCTGTCTGTATCTTTCTCCATGCGTCTGATATTTGTCCACGCAAACCAAGTCTTATTTTGAAAAACCGGTTTGCATAAACAATTTTTGGTTAATAGTAACATGCATCAACATACATATGTATATAAACATTGTGTCATTACAACAAATCCCTTATAAGTGTTCACATGCAAAGTAAGCCTTTACACGGCAATAAAAATAGATAAAGAATTGTAAGATCTTTGATAAGAAAATACTAACTTCGTTAAATGTGGATCTCAGATTAGAGCCTTTACGGAAAATTTCTATTTTATCACGAAAACGCATTAAGACTGCAAATGTTTTCATTTCTTTATCTTTTTTGCTTACATTTGCAAATATTCTTTTAGTCCGCGGAGATATGATCTGATCTTTTAATCCTGCAATGACCTTATCCTTCCCTAATCCTTAGACCTTGCAAATTTTCTTATTAAAAGAAAAATACGGATGCGTTGTCGCAAAGGATGAAAACGCATGTTAATGCTTTAACTTTAGTTGGCAAAGTTATATGAAGGCGTCCGAATAAATATTTGTTACTAATTGTCAAACTAACTGTCAAACTTTAAACATGACTCTTCCAGATGTTACCTTCTTTCGTTTACTTGAAGGTTGAATTTCTGTATTTGTAAATGCATTTGTAAATAACATACACAATTTAATTTATTTTTTACTTTCTTTTTTTATGCTTTTCACACATTCATTTGCCTTTAATCTATGACACAAAATAATAAAAGTTAGCTTAAGTCAACCACAAAAATGTCCGTGGAAAAATTCCTTTATACATGCTCAAACGTATTGGCGTGTTTTGTCTTAGTTTACATGGTCTTTAAATTTCACCTAAACTGTCACCACATATAGTTGAACGCTCGCCATGTTTTTCGTTAAACTGTAGCTCTATGCGAATGAAAGCAATAAATACACAATTGAACAGAAAAGAAATCAAGCAATATATTTATCATATATCTGAAATAATTTTATAGGATCTCACAGAAGAAAAAAATTACATATTGGAAAGTTCGAATTCTGCATTATACCCGGCGCATTTTGCGGTACATCGGTATATTAAGCTTGGGCGGATGTACATAACACCCGGAAGAACTTTAGATAGACCCACCCTTCATTGTACCGATCACTTTAGAAAGTGATTCAGTATAGTTGAAGATTATTGCTTTTCTCTCTAACCGTTTGATTTTTTGTGTTCAACTCTCAAATCACAATTTTTGAGATATTTCATACAAATTTGGTTTAAAACCTTAGAAGATATGGATCTTATTCGCGTGTGATATATTTACGCAATACTTTATCGTCGGCGATGGTCATATATTTGATAAGGGGATAAGTTGAAGCTGAAGAAATTCAGCGAAAAGATTTGAAATTTTGTGATCATCAAATGCTTGACAGCCAGTAAATCAGGTAAACGAAGTAGCTTCCAATTCAGAGTTGAGAAGTTTATGTTATCGCTTTGATTTTGCTTAAGCGCTGCTCGCACTTATCCAAGATTATGTCTCTTCACCTCTTCGAGAAATTCGTTTATATAATCAGGGAAAAGTTTTCATTTTCTTTAAGTTTTGTAAGATAAGTGTGATTTGCTTTTAAGTGTTAACACTTTGAAGTTGTCTTTTAATTGTTTTTTTGTCATGTTATCAAAGAAACATGTTCGTTTTGATTTCGCTTTTTCTTCTTAAAGTTTTTATTTGTTTTTGGTTTGAAAAGCAAGAAGCTGCATTTCAAGTATCACGCGGGTTGCCTGAAAAGTTTCCAAACTGAAGATGAGGATCGCAGAGCTTGTGCACTAAAGTGGGACAAATACTCGTGACTGCCTTTGTAAGTAAACTTCAGCCATTTTGGCTATTGTTTGACCATCGTTTGAGTAAGTCGATCTTTGCTATTAATAGTGTAAGACGATCTTCGAATTAAATGCGAAGTCCAGTCAGAACTGCGTGAGCTATCAGATCTAGCCCCAAGGGTTTCTTTTTGCCGCCCACCTTTCAGAGCACGTTCAGAGGATAGAGGTTTTCATTAAATGAAGGGGTTGTTACTTTTGATGAAAGCTATTGTGTAGAGAAAGGTACCATGAGAGAAAGGTACTCAAACCGGTTAGAGGTTTGGTACCATCGGAAAGAGAGCTGTGTCGACTCAGAGGAGAGTGTCTAGAAAAGTAGAAATAAATGAAAGGTGAAAATGTCTTATATCCTTGTTAGGTCGGAAAATTTTCAGCCAACCCTCGCACTTCTAAAATTTCCTTTACATAAGACTCTCAGGGCTAACGAATATGGACGTAATATAAAATTAGAAAATTATCAAACAGCATAATAAATATTTTTTAATTTAGAAATAGAGAGTGTCTTTGAGAAGCTACGATGAAAGTTGCTTTTCTGGGAAATATTTGTTTTAAAATAGACAGCTTTGATCAATTATTACCGGGTTTATAAACTTTCGCATTTTCAAATTATATCCTGGCTTTTTACTCGCCGGTAAAAACCTTTAAAACCTTTTAAAAGCAAAAAACATTGTTTATGAAATGAAAGCTAAACACCCTATTACTTTATTACTCTACTGCTCTATTTACTTTGACTGTTTGAAAATGAATCCCATAAATTATAATAATTTTCTATATCAACATAATTGTTGGTATTGAAAACCCTAACGGCCTTAGAGCTTACAGCTACTTGTGACACGTTCATCACCATCAAACGTTGTAAAACTTTCCTAATTATGTTTTTATATACGCACACACGCATATATGTAGAATGTAGAAATAATTGCCGAACTGCGGTAAGCTATTTGGGAAGTTAGTTATGTGTAAGTGGAAGAGAGGTGAGAAATCGAGGAGCAGGATCGTATTCCCACAACGATTTAAAGCACTTTTATTTCTCATATTTAATGAACTCAATTTAAAGTTTTCCAGTTTTTGGATAACGAGAAAACAAAAAGATTTCTCTTACATCTGTATTTTGCCAAGTATTTCGTAGACTTAAACCAGCAATTGAAAGCTTAAAAGAAATAAATTAAAACTAAACGTATTCTAGTTATGCACAATTATTTCATGTTCTTCGGTACACTTAGAACAAGTGAAGTTTATGTTAATGAAAACTAGTTCTAATAACGTTTTCAACACAGCACGAAAGCAACACTTGAGAAATTGGAGGATATACTTGTAGGGGACTTTATGGTAACTTTGCACTCTTAAAAGAAACAAAAGTGGTTTGCAAATCATTTCCTTGAAGATGAATGCAAAATTTAACAAGTTCTGTTCTCTTGAAAGATGTCTATTAGAAATCGCAAAGCTCTATATTAACCATAGATATTTTGAAGGGCTAATTAAGCTTACTTTTCACGAAGTAATAACAGTTAATCGCTTACGTCAATTGAAAGCTAGATAATCTGAAGTATGAAGAATCAATGCCGTATTTTTTTTGTAAAGCGCTTATTGAACAGATCTTTGACATTTGCATAGCGAATATAACAACATCTTCTTGTCAAATTGTTGTGGGTAATTAAGTTCATTTGAAAAGAATTCGAACTTTATTGCTTCCTTACGTCCCCGATCTAAACTATACATTTCCATAAAGGGATCAAACCAAATGGTACGGTGCTGCCTCGGTTAACCCATCACTCAAGCTTTTTGCCCACTTGAGACCTTGGACACTTTTAAATCAACTCACTTGTACGCAGGTACCCCGTTGGTATGTTTTTCCTTCTGCTTGATAATTGCTGATTATTTACACCACGACAGTGTCAACGTACGGTCGACAATTATACAGACATAACCAAGCGCTGCATGTTGCCTAAGTCTACTCAATACATTACAATACAGAGTATCATACTCTCCAGAGTGAAAACGACGGCTTCAACAAATGGTGGTCTATGTCACCCAAACTTCTGGTATTTCGATATTGTCTGAACACATTTGCAGAGTATTGTCTGAACACTTTATAACAAGGCCTCCAAAACTCTAAAGCTTGATTTTATGGTTTTTCTTTCTTATTTCATAAATTGGATTACTTCGTACTTAAAATTTGGACCACGAAATATTGTCTTTCTTTATAGTTCTGTCGGTCATTTGTCGGTCTTTTAGTGTACACGTGGATGAATTCTCGGAACAAGTCAAAACAAAACATAACCTTTGAAAACTTGATTTAATTGATAACCGATGTTAAACTGTTAAACCCACTTGCAATTTGAATCACCATTTGTATGATGACAGGCTGTCCCGCGTTCACTTTTAGCAAATTTTAAAATTCACAAGCAATTTTCGGCGAACTGTGGACGAAACGACGTTTTGTTTTTGAGACTCTTAACTTGACCTCTTTAAAGTTTAAAGAAACTGTATCGTTCGTTCTCCGTGCTTTCACTTGGAGAAGTTATTTCTATCATCAGCGGTATAAAAATATCCACACTCTCAAGATATTGATTACAATTCCGGCATTTTCAAAACCTAAAGTAATCATGTAGCGGTAACACATTGTGGACGGATACGGGAACGAACTTTAATAGGTACACATAAGTAACTGTGGAACTAGTCTAAAGTAAGAAATTAATGCATTTTGAAAAAAGTGAAATTTATTTATTTCATAAATGCGTTTCGAACATTGTAAAAATAATAATTACAACATTATAAATAAATAAAAAGTCATATAAAAAAGAAAAGAAAACTCGAATGTAAATAAATGACTGGCTATGTGTATATGTGCGAATGAATAAATAAAACAATTTTTATATTCTCTGCTTCGTTGACATTCACACATGTGCATATGACAGTATTCTTGCATGTTTTCTTGTTAACATTTATCACACATTTTGTGGTTTGCATTATGCGCATTGTCATCCGTACTCGTAGGTGTACATGTTATGCATTTGTAAATTTGTTAGCATTAAATGAAGGAAGCGAGCAGATAGAAAGAAAACTAACCAAAAATTTCATCTTGATCTTCCGTTTATCATAAATCATAATTAATTTGCCTGCAAGCCGTACGCCGGGCAACACGATATACATACTTTGAAATACAACAACGCCCCAAAAATAAGTATCTGTGCATACACCCATATATATGTATATTTATGCATATGCGTTTGCAATCTACCGAATTGTATATAAATTTATTGTTATTATTTATCATCTAATGTGTGTGTCTATGTGTGCTAGAAGAGAAATTACACAGAAAGCATTTTAGAAAAAAATTAAAAGAAAAATAAGCACTTACCAAATTTTTGATAAATTGTAAAGGAAATCAAGAGTTACTAGAAAAAGCTATTTTCATTGTGCTATGCTGGCGCAAGCCTCTCCAAAATTATAGAAATGTATCACTCCCTGAAGACATATGAAAAATGTGGAATGCGTTTATTTTTCGAAAAATGTGTGCCTCTTTTGAAAACAGTTGTTCATTGACACTATTGCACTATCAGTAGCTATACACACACATACTAATTTTATTTTTGAAGTGATCAATTACTCAGGAGATGTCGTTTGTTCACCTAATAGTGGTTGCCAGCAACTTAGTTCTTTGGTTTTGGGGCTTTGTTATAAGCTAATGATTTGTATATCTGTAGATTTTGTACAATCTACTCGGCAAATATGCAAAGGCATAAAAACCTAGAAAGTTTTGTTATGCTTTGCCGTTACTTGCTTCGATAATTACGAACGTTAAGATATCTTTGATCTCCGCAAGAAGTTGGCTTTGCAGGCTTGACGGACTTCAAATCGCCATATTTGAGTATCAATTGCTTCACAATTGCTTGACCTATTGTTCAAGCGCATTTTATGTAAATGGGTTGGCTCACTACATAATTACCTTGCATTGTCAAAATACGCCGCAGTTCATCCACCTGAGTGGCCGAAGTCAAAGATTCTCAATTAACCACTCAATGGTCTTGGGTTCGAATCTCGAGTGCAGTAGAGTTTCCAATAAAACCGACAGCCTTAGATGGTAGCTTTAAGACTTTAGTCTTAGAATTTATTTTCCTGGCTAAATTAATAATAGTACCGGAATGCCTATGTTGTTCTTAATCATCTTGCTGTGTCCGTGATTTATAGCTGCTCTTAGATGTGGCATTATAGAAAATTTTTAATAAAGTTTTTAACGATATTTTTCTAACCCTTTCACATATGCCGTTATCTTAATGTGCAAAGAGTTTTCCTGATACTTAAGTGCTTTCTGTAAGCATTGCTGGGGAATTCATCTCCCGGATTTTGTTGCGTTAGTTTATACAGAATTCTTTGCTAGGATCTTTATATAAAATTATTTTTGATGGTTAATCTTTGTTAATTTTTGTTGTTGTTATTTATTAAATACATTAACTAAGCCAGATTCACTTACTGATTTAGAATATGAAATCATTTTCATTAAAATGGAGGATAAAAATGTTTGTACCAGCCACGGGGAAGCTTCAGACGCCTTACAAATTCTGAATTGTTTTTAAGCATGTATATCCATACGTCTGCCAGCTATGTGATGTCTATGGTAAACATTCCACTGATTGCAAAAATGAAAATCTACGCTTCAAGTCTGGTGGAAACATTGGAAATTCTGGCACACCGGTTGGTATTGAAGATCGGTTATATCAACGCTTATAGAACACGCTCACAGTGCAACGTTAATTGAGAGCGAACTAAAAACAAAGCTGGGTTTCTGGTTTACTGCAGTGTTCAGCAAAAGTGGGAAAAAAGAACACTGATCATCATTGTCCTGCATGATTAATTTAGTGAATTCATTGAGAACGAATTGTGCATCGTGAGTTGTTTTAATCTTATAGAACCGTTGCATCTTGAATTGATTAACCAAAAAAGCTTCGTCCCCCGTCTTGCCTCTGCGGGATCGTACCCGTAATGACTTAACAGAAATCGAAAGCTTAGCTAGGAAGCGTTCATGCATCTTATGATTATTTCAGCTCTTACCCTGTTCCATTATCTTCTGTTTTACTTACTGCAGATACCTTGTAATGGTATAAGGCTGATTTCAACAGAGTTAGTTACACGGTTAGAAAGTAATGGCATAATGGTATTACCAAGAACTTTATCACTCAAAAAGACTTGCATCTAGTTTAGTAAAGTTCTTTTAAAATGATGTAGGAACTTGATATATGAACTTTTCTTTGACCAAGCCATGCAATATTCCCGGAGAATCTTTTTTATAGATGAAATTTTTCCAACTACTTGTTATTAAATTTTGTTTGTATTATACAAGCCACATTTTCCTATGCATGCATGTAAAGTCTACTCCCTTTCAAAGATGTTAAATGTCAAAAATGAGAGAAAACAGTCAAGAAAGTTATTATATAGTAATTAGTTTGCATATATGTAGATATAAGTATAGTAAAGTTAAAACATAAAATTTGAAGAGGAGAGAACTATACGTTATTAAGGTGAGCAGAGTTTCTTGGCAGAGAAGGAGTACGTGCAGAAAATAAGATCTTTCGCTTTAACTGACTGTTATTCGATAGAAAACCCGAGTACATTTTTCTTCTTTTTCAATAAGCATTTCTCCCTTTTGCTAACATTAGAGATCTTGTATGTTCATGACCTTGTTTTGATAATAAATTGATTCTATTCCTCTTTCCATTTTAAGCTGGTAAATAATTGTGTAGGCTTCAAAAAGGAGAACGCTCGGTCACCTTAATAGCAGATACCACATGTTTCTTCATCTCTTCTTTATATTTTGGTGCAAAGAGTTTTTAGACATTCTCATTATGTTACGGTGCTTTATATTGGGGCATGCAAAAAGACTTTGCGATTTTTTGCGCAGGATGTTGTTAATACCTACATATCGGGCAACACTCACCTGATTGTCTCAAACCATCATGTGCTTAAAAGATGACATTTCAGCTTACATTTTACGTGAAGACAGTTTTCCAATTCTTTGCTCGCGTAAAAAGTTATATTGATTTGTGAATGAGCGAAATATCTGAAGAAATTCGCTACGTGATGGTAAAAAAGATAAAAACGCTGACAAAAAAAAAAAATTTGTGTACGATAAAAATGCCGAAGTGAACGAAGGACCCAGAAGTGGTTTGTTCGATTCCGGTCCGGAAATTTTTGATGCCAAAATGCATCTCGCTCTGGCCGAAAAGCCGACGAAATTTTGAACTGGTGCACCAAGACTGGCACGCAAGCTATCAGGAAATAGTGGAGACGCTAAGCATCAATCAGGTGACAGTTTGGAATCATTTCAAGAGAGCAGTCTACAAAAAGACGCTCGAAACCACGGTAAAAACCGCAAAACCTTTTCACATGCCGCAATATATTTTATGTTTATATGAGCACGTGTGTATACATGTTTGTACATGTATAGATGTGTATGCTTCTAAAACTTTTACTTTTGAAAAGTTTTAAATGGAGTTGCTGTGAAACACTTCTGCTTTATAGCTTTGTTGACGAAGCGTAAAATGTTAATAATTTTGCATTTGAAAATAATAATAAGGCGCATAGGTTGTTATCAAAAGTAAGTTTTCTCCTACTGACTTAATATGAAATCTTGCAACTTTTCTTTTCTCATTCAACACACAACGCATGAAGTGTGCGCAAATTTCTAATGAAGTATTTGAGTAAAATTCAGAATAATCTCTAGAATAATCTCCGTAAGCCCCTTTTGGTGTTCTTGTTGAAGCGAGGGATGCTTTCTAAATAAGAAATTTATGATAATCCTTTGCTTCATTTCTTTAGCTTAACGTGGGAGTTAATAAACTCCGTATAAGCATTTTTTAGTTGTTTTGGTGATGTCGGCCCTGATGATGTATGCGAAATATCTAAAGCAAAAACAATTACAATCAAGAAAGATAGGTTGTAGATCTAGTTAGAACCTACCCACTATTGGTGAAGTACATAGTCTTTAATACATTCTTATTACATTACATATTGGACATATATACACACATATATATATATATGGATTCATCTATTATCTACATATTTCATCTTTGACGATCTGATATATTACGCATACTTGGTGCTAATATTATTCACATTTGCTTAATGCTACTTTACTCACATTTTTCGTAAAGTTTAAATTAGTTTATGAACATTTTGCGCAACATTATGTTGTTAAAATCCAAACCAGCGGTATTAATACCTTCGGGCATTGGAAGTGTATGCTTCTCCATGCTATCCATCATACAGGTTGTTAAAGCCTCATTTAGCGATTACTTACTAAGTTACGCCACATACGCAAAATCCCAAAAACTAAATGCCCTGGAACCCAGGTTAGTGCTAATCCTATTAGAGAAATTCTCAGCCATTCAATTTTGTGCTTCATGGCTTTTTGTGAGAAGGCAGAAGGTGCTGAAATACGTATTCTCTGCTGCACATCCGTTATTCATTCCGAACTTGACACTAATTCTAAAATGTCAATGCAGGTGACAACGTTTTCGCTAATCTGTTTTATAGACGTGGCTTGGCATAACATATCCCTCCTTCCTCACCACTTTGAAAAGTTGACAGCAGTGCAATATAGCACAACATTTTAACAATTTAAGAATTCTTTAAATTATGCATGACACAGTCAAGTTTCGCATAAGTTCGTAAACTCGACTTTATGCTGACAGTTGATGTGCTCTGTCGTGGAATCATTAACAATGCTCAACAAATTGCGCATTTAAAGAGAAGTCCGTTTCTGATGTTCTTTTTCGCGTATCTCTGATATCTGCATATCTTTAATGCTACCAGTTGACGACGAACTTAAAGAACAAATCCTTCTGCACTATTAAGAAATTGATCACATATAAAACGGCTTTATTTTGGCGAATTAAGAAAACAGTAACAACGATTCTTAGATGGTAGCAGACAAGAAGAAGCTATTTTTTTAATCTAGCAAATTACTGCTACAAAAACCAAATTATCTGCCATAAATAAATTACAAATTGCAAAAGGTCGGGCAAAGATACCTTTCATTACCATTTATCTAATGCAAGTTTTCATTTCTGTTCTTGATAAACTATCAAGGATAATACTTTGCGTGGGAGCCTACGTTTGGGAGGAAACCTAAAACATAAGCTCACAAAGTCCAAATTTAATTGTCTTGTGTTTCTTCTTAAATAGCTTAGCGCAGGTCAGATTACCATAGAGGACCAACTTTTACTGTAAAATATTAAACATTTACTCTGGTGGTCTTACAAAAGATAAATGTTTATCGGAATGTTTATATTGGAGGGGATGTAAAATATGATCTCATCTCATCCAAATTTTGCCGATTCATCTAGTGCACTGATTTCTGTCGAGGAATTTTCGAAATTGCAAAGTTTTTCCTATAACAGCTTTTCCCATACAGGACATTATAAGAGAAGTGATCGCAAAAATACAATCCGATCATTTTCAACTTAGTCCGGGGGCCTGTTTATCAAATTTAATGGTGAAAAGGTGTATGTGTGTGTGTATAATAAAGGATGGTTTCATCTTAAGTCCTTCTGGATGTTACCTTCAAGCTCATGAACTTATCTTCTACCACAAGCGGGTCAGGGTACAATAAACAGATTTGGTTACAACTAAAAGAATTGGTTTCGAACTGCTTCCCCACATTTTCTCACTGCGTTGGTAAAGACCCTGTGACCAAAACTTTTATTGCCAATATTTTAGAAAACGAAAGAAATGAAAGAAACGAGACCGCGACCCTACATATTATTATATAAGCGTTACGGACTTTTTGCGCAGGTATTATAAGTCGAATATACGTGAAAATTGTTACCGTTCTTATCTCTTCTAATGTATGAGCCCATAAGAGCCAATTCTTTGCTCTTGAAAACAGAGGTTTGTATTCTGCGTTGTGGGCTTGTCCTTTACCAGTTTTTTACCGATTCCGAAGCTGATATCTTAATCCTTGCCAATGGGAATACGTCTGTCGTAAGCCGACATATAGACGAACAGATAGACCTGCTTAGATCGATTTCGAAGTTTGGACTTTGGTTTTGCGGTATTGGGCTTCTCGGTATTGCAAAAGTTTTGACAAAACGAATATACCTCCTTTCTTCGGCGATGAGTATGCAGATATTTATTTTTTATTTGATTTGCATTCGTAAACGTGTAAATATATTATAATAAATACATTTTGCAATATTAAAAAAATATAAAAAATTAAATAATGCTCCTAACATATATTTTGTGACATTTGGAAGCAATTGAAAATTTGAAATTGTCAAATTATTGTTTGAAGACAATTAGAGATTATTTTAAATCATCATCATTTGTTTAGCAAATTTACACAAGAAGGAATGAAAACCTGAAGAAAGTTCTGCTTAGTTAAACAATAAATTTACGAAAATTTGCTGCAATAAATAATACTTGTAAGCAGTATAAGCAAATGTAAGAATAGATGACTCAGAATATAAATAAATATTGATTGTGCATACGCTTGTTTGTGTTCTTCTTCTAATACTACGTATATTATTATAAACATGTGTGTGTGTGTGTGTGTGTGTGTGTTTGTTGCACATATCATACAAACCGTAAATGTTGTTTGAGATTTATTACAATTTAACCTCAATAAATACATTCGAAATAAAAAACAGCAAAAACAAAAATTGAAACCGAAAAATTGAGACGCAAAATAGTCCTTTACTAGAGTTAGATTAGAGCTTCTGCAATGTAAGAGTGTTTGTGTATTTATTTTGGGATAAATACTTGGTAAAGTAGATTACTTACACGAATTTTGTATGTTTGCGGAGAAATAATAGAAAAAGTTGCAGATACTACTCTGCCTTTGGCTCTCTCTCTATCCTTATAGCTGTACTAAGCTAATGGATTGGAAATGTTGCTCAAGTTGTATTTGTGATTAAATTGTCTTGAATTTCATAGATAAATACAGCTCTCTTTATTTACCATTCTTGTGTTCAATTTACATAAAGATTGAATGTCTGTACAGCAGTCTTTTGTATTGCCATAGACTAGAGTGCATTACTATGTAATACGTTTATTTTTTGAAATCTCGAAACAAAGCAAAGGATCTTCTAATAGATGCTTATGAATGTGTGTAAGCAATTGAAAAATAAAAAAAGGACTCTTTGACTACGATTCTTAGAGTAAGAGAAATACCTCTATAAAAGCTCAGCTTCGAAGTCAGCTTTATATAATTGACGGGCTAAAATTTCGTGATTTGCTCATCAAACGCATCGTTAACGTCAGCCTATCTAATGTCGGTCTATTAAGCGTTTTGAAAGGAATGCTAGGAAATTTGGAATTTTTAGTAATTATAATCGTTGCAAACACGATTTCGTAGTGAGCGTGCTTCGCGATGCACTGCCCGATTGCACTCTACATTCTTGCAAATTTTGTATGCGCGCTGCTTGATTACCTTGTCGTTGTCGATTGAAAAATCCTTCCTAAGTGGGATTTGTTTAATGTGCTTGTTGCCGCATTTTCTACAACTACTTGTATTTCGTTGCTCAGAGATTTACGTAAAGGCAGTTGTAACGCAAATTTTGTTCTCTTTTAGAATTTGTCCTCGTTTTTTGACATTCCACCACTATCCCAGTCGAAGTGTGGACGGCCTTGGGAATAAACAAAACAATATTATGCTGTTTTTGTGTCTGGTCAAGATTGATTTCTTTGTTCGCTGCTACCCCTCTTGGCTACTGCTAATCCTGAATACTCTTTTAACTTTAAATTCTCTGAAAAAGCTAGGAAAACTAACGCTTCATCTTCTTTCTTGCCCCTTTATGATAAATATTCATTTTGTCTTGTATTTTCCATTGCATGTATACGAGCATTTATCGAATATCTATGACGCCTTCTTGTTGGGAAACTGTTTCACCTTCTTCAGTATTGACGATTTAACTCATGTACGGGATTATCTTTTGCAATTTGTTGTTCGTCTTTTTAATCAACTGGGTACTGCGTAAACGTTTTATAGGAGGACAGTGCTTCTCGCTCCAGTTTTAATAATAAAGATGGTGTGCGTATTTATGAAATGAATTCAATCGCCACTGGCTCCAACAAATTCCACAATATTAAAGCTTGGAAGATGTAGGCGCATCAATTGTCAAACGATTTTGTGGCCACTACCCTCTGATATTTCACTAGAATTTGCAATTTTTACATCATTTGTGGGCGATTGTTGGTCAATCAAAGTACGATTGGCATGATTTTCTTCTCTTGCACGTATTGCAATTGCTTTCGTTGCGCAATATTATTCGTTCATTTCAATTCTATTTGTACCTTCTTATTGAAGTTGCTACGAGATGACTAATGCCACCTCGAGTCTATTTGCTATTGAGTATGCTCGTGTTCTTCTTCCTGCATTCGAACTCTTACACCTTCATTGCCGGTGTTATATCACTGCATTTTTTTTTTTTTTGTTTCGATGCAGAATTATGTGCTTGTTAGTTTATGGTACCGGTTGTGTGTTTAATGCCACTTACTTTTAACGTGATGACGATCATCCAACTTACGTACTCTAAATGTGCTTCGTACACTTCGCTATAAAAGGCAAGTCGTTTACTTCGGATGTGCAAAAGTACCTCGTGTCCTTACCAAATTCGTGTTGATTGCGTTCTTTTACACCGTCTATTGCAGATTGGACGAACGGCGAAACATAACATTTTTTGTGGCGTTTAAATACACACAGGGCCATTTGGAAAAAAAAGACGATAATTAGTCTAGACTCTCCATGGGAGCAGCGTTTGCTGTAGGTTAAACACAGCGTGTTAGATATCAAAGGCTGCAATGGCGAAATTGCGTCAATTGATGTTTTTTGACTCGTCTACCGTACTCTTCAGAGCCAGCTCTCAGCGACATGTATTTATTGAAAAAGATTTGGATCAAATGATTAGGTAGTTACAAAAATTGCCAGTCTTGACAAATCTATAAGTGTTATAAAAAAGGACCGATATATTAAAGGACCGCTGGACCAACATCCATCAATCTTGAAATGCACGACGTCGATAAATAAAGTTGTATTTTGCAAAAAAAAAATGCTTTTCTCTTTCCTGTTCCAGAAAGTTTCAAGTCCACGCATAAAGTGTGCAAGAGAAGAGTGTATCAGCTCCGTCTTATTGAAATATAGCAAAGCAAGGATAGGAAACTAAAGGCACACATTTCATCAAAATATCTCGAAAATTGCGATCTGTGGGTTGAACACAAGAAAACAAATAGGACAGGCAGACAGACGAGCTCAAATTGACTTCGAAAATGATTCTTATTCAAGAAATAATTCTGAATCCATCAGATAAAAGGTGGCTCTATTCCAAGTCTCTCTGGACGTTACATACATTAGCACAAACTTACTGTAGCCTTGTACCACAAGTGGTGTAGGGTATAATAAACGTAGACTCGCCAAAATTCGCTGTTTTGCTGTTCCCAGCAAACGTATGGATCATATTTGATATCGGCAAATATAGCAGAGGAAAAGGCATAGCTCAGCGCTGGAATTCATGCAGAAATTTTGATTTAGACTTTGAGAGTCAGTGCGCTTTTTGATTATTCGTTAGTGTATATTCAATTTCTATTCCAAGTTCAATTAATTTGGGTATTTCGCAATACAAATCTTATCAAAGCCAAATCGGCAGTCAGTTGTACACTCAAGTATTCATTCGTTATAAGCTATAAGTTTGAAGCACTATCTCTATGCACACAACAATATCTAATTTAGGTGCGCCAATGTTCTTCATGGTAATGGAAACGGGAAAGTGTTGTGAGGCGATTAGACCAAAGAAATCATTCTTCGATCGCTTCAGGTTACAGTCGTTATAGTTCGATTGCATATATATACAAATTGGTTTATTTTGATTCTCCATAGGAATTTTTACATGGTTTACCTAAATAAACACTACCAGGTTGAATTGAGAAAAGGATGGCAGTACTAAGGCGCAAATTAAAACAACAAATTATGTTTCTTCGAAAAAATAAATACGCATTTGCTTAAAAAAAAACTTATGAGCTCAAGTCAGTATCCAAACATTCTATTGCTGTCGGTATCTTCATTGAAACAGTTTTCATCCGATTGTTCAAAAACGCTTTAAGGATTCGAAGCCCTAGTTTTTCCAACTCTTTATTGTTTAATGGCGTATGATCAAACGCATTAATTATAAGTTGCTCTAATATTCATTGCAATTTTTCGAGTGCTCCACATTCTCTGACTTTGTGTTACTTCCTTCATGTTTTAAATTCCAGCTTGGACTCATTTACTGCATGTCCAGCTATATAAATGCCCCGACGCTAAGCCAAAAACAAAGAAGAAAATAATTTAGAAAATTATATTTAGCTGTGACCGAATCTTCTGTACACCTTAGTATACGCAAATATATATTGTTGCAGCTTATGAGTAATGTTTCTGCTGGAGGGCTGTTGTGTTTGAACGATTTTTCGCATTTTTCTACAGCTGCTGTAGAATCACCTGTAGAATGTACATACAAACTTTTATCTCTATGTCTGCCATAGTTTATTAGAAATGAAAACATAAATTTCTTTGCTTGCCAGAATAGAGATGTTCTCTGTTTACGTTGCACTATAGGCGTTGCCTTTGACCCATTTGGCCTACTTTCAATATCAACTTGCGACTCTCGTGAAAACTCCCAATGTTTTTGCCAAATTTTCAACTAACATATTAGCCTTAATGTTTACCACGGACAATCATATGGACAGACATATAGACATGCCTACATTTATTTATAGTTTTTTCTGGGTGTCGCGAACCTTTCGACAAAATGAATGCTTAGCCAACTTTTGACGTCGGATGTAGAATATAGAAATGTAACCTATGCGTCTCTTCACAAATGAAGAAAGTAAAATGTTTACTTACCAGCAACAATAACAGCAGCGATGAGTATTTGTTTTTTGAATAGGTCTTTCATATAACAAAGTCTACTTAACTCTTGTGATGTTGCTGTATGCAGTCTAAGTTAACTAAAAACCTACATTTGCTGCAAATATGTGAATGCATGTTTCTAATGCATGAAAAATTGCTTGTTTACCTCTACTTTCAAATGTTATGATTTATGTACAGTGAGAACGTTACCATTATCACAATAAAATGCCATGGTGTTTGTTTTGATATAATCTAAAATTCTCCTTTCTTACCGAGAACAACAATAGAAAGTTAATAAGACTTAAATCGAGAAACCATGTCTTTTAAATACATACGACACACTTGCAAGCAACTTTACTTTACTTTTTCCATTTTGTACGAACGATTTTAAGTTAATAAATTGTTGTTCTACTATTTATACCCTAAAGCACTTGCGTCATAACGATATATAGAGTTTGAGCAAATGTGTGCAACACCGAGAACGAGTTCAATTAGACTCATATTGTATTATATCAACCGATTGAGAATCGATTTTGTAAACCTTCTCCCATGTAAACGTCTCAGAAAGAAACAAAACTTTTTTATTGTTATTAAGTCTAGTCTTTGGTATTTCACGGTGAAAATTGGCTCAGTATATGTAATATCGCTAATGAATTCACTCTGCTAAACGGCCCATTTTTCGAGCTCCATGTAAGTATTTTCATGAAAAGTAGGTCTTTATGTGGCAAGAGTCTGCATAGTTTAGCATTTTTTGATGACATGTGAGAGAAGAAAGGAAGAATTACGTTAAGCGACCTTGTAGCGTTTAAATTTGCTTTGCTTATGGCCAACGAAGGATACTTTATTCATTGTTCATAATTCATTCACGTGCGTGTAAAGAAAGAGCATGAGATTGCTCATCAAAAACATGTATTTATGGTATCTGCAGGCGTACTTCTAGATCTTGCAGAGAAAGGGTAAAATCTTATGCCTTATAAAAGATGAAAGAAACACGGTAAAATAATTGCGTAGCTTTCTAAGAAGTATGCATTTCCAATTGTTTGCCTAGAGTCGTCCAAAAGCCGTTCATATTGGAGCTTTCTAACGGCAGGTCGCAATCCTACCGAATCTCGTAAACCATTGTGTTCTGGGACATGTATACGATAATAAACTTGAGTGCTAACCATTCGCCGCCTGAATGTTAATGCAATGAGATTTTTACGCTTTTTTTCTATGCTATTAAATGCAATTACCCTTCTAACGTCGACGAGCGTCGAGGTCCATTCCAACACCAGGTGTATTTCGGAGATGTGTTTGAAATAAATTGTTGTGAAATATAATTCTTGTTCTTTTTCGCTGTAAACATGACGATGCCAACATCATGGAGACACAAAAAAACATTTTCCTATAACATATTATAAAATATAAATATAAAAATATGTTTGTAAAAAACAAAATGTAAAAGTAAGTTTTTATTTTCCACTTTAACCCAATTAACTTATATCAGTGCAAAAAGATATTTTTAATCGACAAACAAATTTCATATAATAAAAATTAACATAAACATACATTTACGAATCCATACAGAAACGTAAATTTGTAAATCACGCCCTCTGTTACTACCATTATTAAGCAATACTGTTAAATGTAAATTATGTAAATGAAAAAAAGAAAAAACAAAAGAGAAGCTACATGAGGCCGTAGTCGAATATTTTCATCCCTACCGCTGCATAAGATGCGATTGCAAAAGATACCGATGCATCAATGATCTATAGTGTCATGTGTGTCGGAAGATGAATTATATATGTTTACGATGTGACGTCTTAAAATTGCATTCGCCTGTGGCAATATCTCTTCCCGATGAACGGGATCCTCCATTTCGAATTTACTTAACTTTTGTTGCTAAAACTATTTTAATGAATTTTCCATGTTTATATGGTACATATTCGCATCTGCCTGTCAATGATTTCTTTAGCTTTTTATAATTGCGGGCCATTCAAGTCATATTTTGATAATCAGCTCTTATTAAAGAAAAATGTAAGATCTATCTACAGTAAGCAGAAACAGGAAACTAGAAAGATCAGATTCATTGACCGATGACCATGTGGTTGGCCTCATGACAATGAAAAGAATTTCGATGATTAAATTTGTTCGAAATTTTTCGAATTTGACCAAAGAGAGACGGACAGATGGAGTTGTATAAATTGATTCCGATAACTACGCTAACGAGTATATACGAACAAGCACATGTTTGCACACGTTGCAAACATTCCCAAAATCGTCGCTGAATATGAAAAAAGAAGCAAAGCTGAACACTACCGAGCAAATACTATTAGTTTACACATTTACGATAGCACATACATCCATATAACAAGTTGCAATGAATTCTGGCATTTTTCGTAGCTTTTCATTAACATCATCTCACTCATATGTGGGCCTTCCGATGTAACTTCTACCTGCTTTATAAATTAAATGATCAAAATGAAGGAAATCTCAGGTAAATACTTAAAAATTTCTCATTGATGGAATGTGCGTTAATTCATTATTTGTGGCTATCATCGCAAAAACATACTTGTATACGTATGTCTTTATAACATATATAAGGCTGAGTATCAGACCAATAATTTGTATAGTTATTGCGACTACCTCCGTTACCAAGCGGAGCCAAATCGAAGTCCAGCTTTATCTTTCTTTTGTGATGTCGTCATTGGACAGAGGGACAGACAATAAAAATTCAATATACGAAGGTGATGAAAAGTACGTCGGAATAACTAGAATGTTTTTCTTTCCCACATTTGTTATCAGTCGTATTTAGTTTAGATAGCAGTTAAGCTGGACATAGTTTTTAATGTAGGTGTTAAATACTTTAGTATCATTTTTAGCATGAGTTTGCTTGCGTGCTTTCATAGCCTATTTTAGGAGCATTCGTATACCGGCTGCGTAAATTGCTCACCAAAAAGCATATGCCTAATCTAGGTTTATTTATATATGTATTAAACTAGAGTATATATATATATATATACATGAACATACTCTATGTAATAGACTAGCAGGCATTAAAACAAAAGCCATTACTTTCAAATGATTAAAAACAGATGAAATATGTTCACACATGGCTACAAGCAGACATAACAAACACAAATAAATTATATGTGAAAACTTTACACGGGCACTCAACTTTTATAATTTTATAAGACCATAAAAACTATATAATAAAATAAAACAATAATAATAGACACAAATAAAAACGCTATGGTGTGATGCCACCCATCATTATATTCCGTGCACCATCTCGTTTAATACAGTTATCCATATAAAGACTTTTTAAAACAGGGCCTTACAATGTAACAAGATAGGCAGACGGACGGATTAGATCGATGCAAAATCAATTATATAATATAAGGCGTGTCTATCTCATGTTGTTCTGCGAACGGTTCAAATCGTGTAGTTCTTGTTGGTATCGTCTGGTCGTAATCCTGGTTGCAACAGTTAATAAACGACTCTTAACATTCCTTTGTTGCTGCCGCAAAGTGAACATCGTTTTCATCCTAAGGTGACTCAATCCCGCTGTCGATGTGGATGGTACGTTTACAAGTACTCATGATTCCTAAAATAGATCCACTTTTCTTCCCCAGTTAGAATACGATGCATAAAAGATTTTCTCTTGTATCGTTTGGGCAAAGGAAATACAGTATCGGCGGATGCTGTTTATTTGGTATAAAACTCGACATTTCCTTTGTTAGAAAAAGTATTTTTGCGATGTGTTGCCGTAACGACTACATACTCTTGTCATATGTACGATATATAATGTAATGTTAAAAAAGCACAACTTCAGACAATTACGTATTAGACGTAATGTTAGGGCCATCTACATGCAAATTCCGATTTCATATTTACATGCCTGACAAATTTATTAGGAGCTTCCGTTAATTTTGACCAGCGACTTCTACTGGTACAAAGGCTAGATTAATGGGAAGTAGAAATGTACATAAGCGTTAAATTCGATGATTTTCGCCTTTGTCTACCTAAAGTAGCGGCTTTCTATTTAGTATTATTGATTTATTCAGCGTACCCCGGCGCTACTCGCTCAATGTTGCGTATTCGACAACCATTACTTTTGTTGGCTAGCTTGAGGACATCTGGTGATGAAATCCGCCAAACACATACAGAAGCTTATGGTGATGCTACTACAGGTGACATGAGCTGATTCAAAATGCAATTTTCTTGCTGCTTCTTGCACGACCTGTTAGGGATCTACTGATGCAGTTCGAATGGGAAGTTCTGTTCCTCACCATACATAGCGGTTTCTGTTCAGATCAATGCAACGTGGCTTGGCTGGCACGGTGCTCCGCAAAGTCGCAAATGTGAAAAAATGGGTGGACGATTGGATCGCTGCTAATCCAATATAAATTCTTTCGACACGATCTCACCTTGGTGCCCAAAAAATGCTAAAATGTTGTAGAAAACGATGGAGAATATTTTGATTGTATAAATTTTTCCAATAAATGCCAAAAGGGACCGCTTAATGATCTGCATAAACAACATTCTTACCTTTCATAGTCTTTTGCTAATCATTACTCTTGCAAGACTCACTAATAGGATTTGGAAACGGAATTTTTGAGGGACCATTTTTCTTCAAGATATAAGATTTGTTGGCAAAGTTAACCGATAAGGATGTAAACATATAAAATAAGCACAATTATTACTGCATTCAAAATGTTTTTAAAAACGATGTAAATAAATATTCAGAGACTTTCTACTCAAGTCGATTTTTTGGCTTACAACCGCTGAATAAATTAATTAAAGGTCTTTGCTACTATTTACTGTAACTAAATAAAAGGATTGTCTATCGTTTGTTACTTCACTCAATCGAACTCTTTCTAGAGATTTGATTCTCTATATATTGAACGTATAATGCCATTGCATTTTTTTCATTAAAATCGACGTTTGTTTTTATCAAATTGACATTCAAATTGAAATTAACTATCCACAGGCACAATTGAATAAATGCAGGCACCGCTCACATACATATATGCATACATTCGTAAATGCTTTGCTGCAATTCTAATTTTGCACAATGATTCTGTTAGTATTACATTAAAGGCCCAACTGTTAATGAGAACGAGAACAAAAATGAGCAAAAAATAATAAAAAAAAAACTTCAAAACCAATCAAAGCATTGTTTAACGTTTGATGACAAAATTTTTAAGTAGAAAATTTCAATTTTGCATTTAAATGTTTACGTGCTTTGACCAGGGATGGATGGAAAGGTAGAGAGAGCCGAGACATTTCCAATGAGTTTAAATACACAAATTAAAGTGTACCCTTTTTTAATCTTTTATTTTGCAAATTCAATGCTATTGTAGAGTCACAGATTAGACAGAATGCATTTAGTTGATTGTACATTTATGCCAAATTGTTGTTATCGATACTATGCGTGATTACGATAGGTATGCATGCATGTGACACAATATCTAAAGCTTGTCTCGATGTGTGTAAAGAGTGGATAATTTGTAATCATTTTACGGTCGGTTGAATAAGCACAGATCACATGCGGGAAATGTACAATTTGCAGTCGAATCAATATCAATGAAACTCAGTCACAAAATAACAATAAAAACAATAAGAACAATAAAAAAACTAAAACTAAGTATACCTGCATTTAAAAGGATTTTTAGATAAAATGAAAGCGAAAAAAATGTTTTTTCTTTCACAAATGGTCGTATGTTTGTCTTTCTATAATTTATCTTACGCTTATCTCTTGGAATTATGCTAATGAAATCCCTCTCCACCAATTATCCAACTACGTATAATCTATCGCTATTGCAAGAGCCAGCCAAACAATGCTTAAATTTTGTTTCTGGTTTTCAAGACCCTAGCGTTGTAACGTGCCGAAGTGCCTTCTGTATACGTAGGTTTGAATGCACAGTGGTTGAATGCAAATGGTTATCAAAAAGAGCTCGGAATATTTTAATTAATAAGAACGGAACAGCTTTGATTACATAGTGTGAAAGGAAACTTCTCTTATTTTAAAAAAGAAAACACACAGACACTTTCAGGCTGACATATAATATTGCCATTTATAGAGTACTTCCATAGCAGAGAAGTTCATTTTTTTAACAAACTCAAAAAATTTTGCGCTAAAAAAAGCAAATGCCGTCGTTCAATAACACATGGAACGTGTGAACCAACAGCGCTCTTGGCCCAATCAGGCCGCCAAGCCGCCACCCACACCAAACTATTACTCGCTATATTTGGAAAAGTGATATTTTGCGCTCCTTCGCGGCAAGAATGTGTTTTTAAGTACCCAGCCAAATGAAAACAAGACTCATCGTTTACAATAAAGTGCGCTTTTTTCGTACATATTTAAGTTTTACATCACAGTAGCGGTTGTTTTCCTAGACCTTGGACAACATAATTTCCGAGAGTTTTGAATAAGTCTGCTTCTGTGCCAACACAACAATGTTGCGCGACACCATCACCATACCTTTTCGTCGATCATTGAAGAAAAAACAGTTGCGATATGTGAAGAGGCAAAGAAAATTGCCGGCAATCGGTCTTATACTACAAAGCTAGTTCTGGAAAGTTCAGGAGCATTGAACGAGGATATTATAGCAGTCACGCTGAATTCGTTAAATGTTACTTTTTCTGATTAACAGCTTTAATAAGTCAGAATATACCTGAGCAGGCTCTCACTCTCATGATGACACGTGAAAAAATATATTCTGTAATGAGCAAATGTTTGGGAAATGTATTGCGTCGTTCATTTGAAAGCTGGTAAGTGTTAGTTTGCACACCGGGTAAGATTTTAAGATTCATACATCTCTGCCGATATCCATTGCACTATATTGGATGTGCGCTATGTTTCTCGAACCTTTGTATGATGTTTAAAGCATTTTATGGGTATTTCCACTTTTACCAATAAAATTTTAAAAACTTCTCGAAATCATTTCGAGCGAGTTCTACTCAACTACAATATCACAAATTTGCACTCCTAGAAGATCGCGCAGAATCTCGGCACAAACAAGAATTTGTCTACAAAGGCAGACACTTTCCATAAGCGTCTGTCAGAAGAATACTTTAATCGTTTACAGCTCGTCCGTTTTTGCATGATTTTGCAAGAATGGAGTCTATAAATTTTGAAGAACTGTTAACCAAAAGTGACTCGCATGACTAAACGAGACTACAAAGACATTGTTCGCGGTGCAGTAGAGTAAAGGCATAATACTTACTGATTGGGAACACAAGCGCTAGGCTACAGCCATTTGCACTCTTTCCACTTTCTTTCTCTTTCCTCACCTCCTTCTGACGATTACATTATAATATATATATGTAATAAGTAAATCGTACTCACAAAAATAATCTCCCCTGTAGAATATACAATTTTGGATTTAAATTGAAACTGCACCATGTATAAGATCTTTCAACTTCTTCGGTGGATTCGATTTGTCATCGTTCACTATACTTTCTCTCTTTTAAATAAGTATTGCATGATAAGACATTCTTTCGTCAATAGACGATGATTTTCATGATTTCCAACTCATTTCGCTTTTCAATTTGCAAATAATCTCTCATTTTACATATATATGGCAACAAGTATTTGTGGTTGCGGTTAAAAGCAACTTTATAAAAAAATCCTAGATATATATTTATTTAAATATAGAGTTATAAATAATACGAAATGAAGTTGATGAAGAACACTTTAAGTGAAATAAATTGCAGAAAAAAGAACAATTTTTTATTTTAAAAGAAAAGAGCAACTCAGACACACTTTGAACGAATTTTAAATACCTGTGACTTTAACTCGATACTAAAGTGAAATCTAAACGTGAACGATCAAAAGATCGAAAGCGTTGTCGCTCTCACCATGATTGTTCTTTGCTTCGTAAGCCGTTTTGGAAATGTTTTTGCACGCGTGAAAACATCTGAATGAGGTAAACAGACTGACTATTTTTCAACCGACTACTTGTGAGCGCTAACTGTGAATGTTCACATTCAAAATAATGTCACCTATGAAAACACTTTAAGAAGTAATTCGAAATAATAATTGTGCTCCCACATGTCTACAATTAGGTTTAAGTTTATAAAAAAAAGAGGCGTTGTCTTTCAAACATAGTAATCTTCCTTGACGAGTGTTTGAATTGCAATGTACTAGAAAATAGGTTCCTCTCTTAAGTAGCCATATGTTTTGCATTTAGAGATATTTACTTTTAGACATTTAACTTTTCTTGTTTGCAACCTTAAGGATTAAAAAGCCGATGATGGAATTGGAGCATTTGTAAGACTCAGAAACATCTATGAAAGATTTCTGTAAAGTTTATGCCCAAAGAAATGTTTCCTGTAAAAGTACGCTGTAAGCATCTCTGAGATGACACATATATAAAGTTGAACATTGCTTTCTTTATTGTTGTACCGTTTACAAGGGAATAGGGTTATGTCAGAGCTTTTTTGTTCCAGCTGTAACAAAATGTACGGAACAGTGTACTGTATATATTTGTGATCAGGGTGTTTTTTAGTCGACTTCGAAGATATCCTTTGTGCATTAAAATTAAGAATTGAGGCTCCGTTCAACTCCTTTAGTGATATCTAAAACCTGAAGTGCTTACATAAGAGACGTATTTCTTCTAACTAAGAAATTAACACAAACCCGATACTGCAAAAGATCTTTGAGAATAAATTGCAAAGTATTTCTGACATCCAGGCAGTATGCGTAACAAAATTAAGTATACGCCTACCATTTGTCGAACAGTGCAATTGGTTGTCTATATCCAAACGAAGGCGAAAAATACTTTTTTCTTTGTTTATATTTTTCTCTACTGGCTTTTTGCTTTGCTTTAGGCGACTTTTGAAGGACAAACTGAACAAGTCAACAAATTTTTTTGTATTTATTTATATATATACGAAAAACTAACATTAACCATCAACCCAAGCTACCTTAAGAGCTTCTTGTTAGTTTGTTTAACGTTTCTCCCTCGTCGTTTGTTTCATTCATACAAGTGAAATATACACAACTCAGTAGTTGCTTTGTTTAAAATGGATTATTGTTAGCTTGAGTTTCCGTTTGAGTTCATTTCAAACACTTTAAATTTTATGATGTTTCCCATACATTTAGTGTTTCAGGATTTCCCTATTTTCTAATCTTGTAAATGCTCTATTGCATAAATTCAGACTATTTTTTTATATATTAATATACATTAACTTAGTATTATTTAAGCAGAAATCTGTTTTTGTGTCTCCCACTTAAAAATTATGCTTCTTAGCTGGTTAGTCGCAAAACTTCGCTTATATTTTCCACAATTTTTATACCCAGCCCCGCCTTGAGATGGATTCATTTCGATAAAACGTTTGCAGCTCCCAGAATGAAGGCGTGCGATACTTTATAAAGTATACACTTTTTTGACCAGCGTAGTAATAGCATGTTTGTCCGCCCGTCCGTCCTTTGGTATATCCGTGTGTTCATATGTCCGTATTAAACATTCTCCTGGTTGAAGGACATCGATTTGAAATTTTTCAAAACCGCCGGGAGTTCTTGTTGGTTGTAGGTAGGCACTGAAAATGGAGTAACTGCGTTAAACAAGCCACGCAGAGTATAAAAAAACTAAGAACTTCTCTGTTTGTAGGAACAAAAGAGGGGGTTTTTCTCAGTCCTCACAAGCTACAACTGCAAAGGTTTGCTTATCCTGTGACCGACACTGTATCCGTAAAAAATAGGAATAATTGCCAAAGAAACGAAGTTTCATTTTAATTTCCTTCGGGTTCTTTTAAGGCACTGGTGGTGCGTGTAGAAGATTCGATCCCAGCCAATTATTTTATTTTTCTAGTTGCTTTTCTTTATTCTTCATGTATTGCAAGCATTGCGTGCGTTTTTTGTATAGCAGTTGTTGACCTCGTTAGCAATTAATATTTGCTTTTATTTATATGCAGATCTTACGCACATATTTTAAACGGAGAATGATGTATTCACGTGCTTGCATTGACATTTATTTGTGGCTATTTAATATTCATCGTCAACCGCAAAACCTTGTTAACCAGTGCAGCTTTTTATTTTTATGTTGACAAATTGAATTATCCGCGCAATGGGTTTGCATGGAATACTTGCATAGTCTCGTCATTACTCCCATCATTGATGATTAAGGATCTGCCCAATTTTTTTCATCCTTTTACTGCGCCCAGAAATGCGTTTTGGAGAACTGATGAAACACATTGATTTCCTTCATCAGCTTCTAAATTAATTTGGCCACATTCGTAGGCCATTCATCAAACTTGTGTGTTATATAACCAACAATGCATTTAAGAGCAAATTGGGATGGATGGATCTTCATTTTAAAGTAACACATTTGATTTGCAAGCAGTCCCAATGGCAATACGTATTTTTTATCTCTTGCAATTATTATTCATAGTTCATTTTGTTGCTGCATTATTAATAGTTGCAGTCCATTAGTATATAGCTGAAATTTTTTGTTTTCCAGAGTGTATAATAATAGTCATAAATGTTTCTATATTGATATTGATTATCATTTTATTTTAGGGTATTTTCGTAGCTAACATAACACCATCATACATAACAATATAACATAACAACATCATTCGTCTTCAAGCTATGAACTTTTATTTTCAAGATTTCGAGTAGTGTTCGACACCTTCTCCTTTTCTCTCTGCAATGTTCTAAATTAATTGCAAATAATTTGTTATTTCATTGAATTATTTACCAACATTTGTGACTAATAGTCAGCAGATATGAGAAGGAAATGTTTAAAACGTCTCTGAAAAATAAAAGTCTCAGCAAAGTCTCAGCAATTACTTAGTCTTACTTATTAGGACTGAGTCTCATTCTTCAGCCTCTGAAGAGCGAAAGTAGTCAATCTGAATTTTGATGGATCTGCTGAGTCAAAAAAAAACTTGCAGAGGAGAAAAAGTCTCTCATCCATGACCAAACTATGATGTGCCCAAAAGCCATGCAACTTCAAAAGAGTTTTTATGTAAAACCTTCTCTTATCCATGGTGTAGCAGTAACAACATTACAAACATACTTTGAACACTTTTGGAATATATGAGGAGTGAGGAATTGCTGAGAAAAGCCAAGTAAACTTACGAAAGATTACACGAAATAATCATCATTTTCAATCTAGTCGTCTGGCCTCTTAAGCCAAGCTTTAAAATTTAAATTTTTAAATAGGTTTTTATAAAAAAAACACTGCAACAAAAATTCAGATCAATTTCAGTTTCAATCCTTTGCTACAAAGTTTATGTAAATTGAAACACTTTGCTACTTTCTTCTTTTTCTTGTTTTTACCCCATTGAAAATATGTGCGCGTGCATCTACAACGTATTCTTTATCACTTTATTATTTTATTGAACTTTATTTAAAATATCAAATATTCATACCACGCTTACAAAGTTATCGCTTGTATCAGTTATCTCCCCTGTTGTAACGACAAAGGCAAACCAATATTGAGTTTACCTCACGATATGAAAGAGTAAGAATAATTTAAAGATTTCGGTATAGGGGAACACTTGCGTATATGGACAAAATAAAATCCTTTAATTTTATAAATTGGCATTCTCTTCTTTTGCAATGAGTGAATATTGTACACAAACAAGTGAAAATATTATGGTTGGACCAAGTCGACTATACGCTATACCACATTGTCTACCACAATTCTTATTTTTGCTATAGAACACCAACGTTACAACGTGTTTTAGCCATTACACCCAAAATTAGACCTTTTTGCAAATAAAGGCTTACTCTCGGTAAAAATGGTTGCGCCCAAGAGGTTCAAAAAGTAAGGCTCGTGTTCAAAATTCGTTACTATTACGAATTGATTTTCATCACAAAATATTAAAGTTTAACGTTTCTGCCCTAACAAACAAAAATTTTCGTGAAGGTCCTTATACAGGGTAGGATTCAAAATAGGCGCGAGTGGTCCAAATTTGATGCAGTAAATTTTTTATCCTTAATTACTATCATGATTTGATCTTCATCATGAAGCATTAAAAATTATACCTTTTTGTCATATGAACTTCAGTTTTCGTCATATGGGGGTTCAAAAAAATACCCTAACCTGTCAAAAGTTTCCACACCAATGTAGAATGCCGAAATGCAATTACTTAGCCACTTTTGTCTACAAATAATGAAAATTGCAAATTTTTCCATATAACGATTTTTCAAAATAGGGCGTTACATAGGGAGCGGTTGAAAAAGTGAAGCGATCCACATCACTTTGAATAGCGTTTGTCCTTGGGTCAGAATACATCAGTGTACCAAATTTTATCAAAATACCACAAAAAATGCCCACTGTAGCTTGAACATAAAGTTAGATGGAAAGACATCCGGCAAACAGGCGGACAGACAGGACGCTTTAAAAAAGGATTCATGCTTAATGCTGACGAAACTCAAATGTAATGTACGTTAACAAGCATGTTTGTGTTTCATGTAAATTTCAGTTAAAAATATAAAATTATTTTTATTCTATGGGATAGACTTGAAAAGAGTGATAACTATTCAGTCGAAGGCGAATAAATTTTTCTTACTTATTATTGCCTTTCCTTAGTGAACAATTACATTTTAATATTCACTTCATTAAAGAATAAGCAGATAATAAAATTTAATAACATGAATACTGCACTTGACTTTGACGGTGCACTAGTGAACTGCGCCATGTACGCAAATGTTATAACAGTGCCTCAGCACTTTTTGTTTTAATTTCTCTTAATAGCTGCAATGAAGAGTAGTTTGTTCTCCTCTCCGTCGGTTCGAGAATTTAGTTATAGTCACTACAACTAATCCGTCAACTTGTTTCCCTCCTTAACGTCTGCCTCACTTTAGCTATCGTTATCAAGTGAACTCTTTCTTCTTGCGTTCTTAATATCTATATTTTGTTTTTGTCTATTCATAACTGCATACTGTATTAATGTGCATACATAAACTTTATTGCTTGCACGAACTTGATTTGATGAATACGGCAAAAATAATCAAATTTGGTATATTTAAAAAAACATAACTGTTTTTTGTGGGCACTGATGTTCTCGTTGAAATGATAAATGCGATTTAAAAAAAAAAGAAGAAGAATATAGCAAAAAACCAAGAATAAAGTATACGAGTATTGCAGGCGATATAAGAAAAATTCTGAAAATAAATGTTAATACGTCTATATATATACAAATGTCAGCCATTAAGTGACTGGTAAGCAGTTTGCAGCCAGGTATTTTTTTTCCATGTGTTTATGAAATCTGCGCTTATCATAATTGGTAAAAATCAGCAATGAAAGCAAAGCCATGATTTAGATTTCATTTTACTATATTTCAACGGAAGTAGCTAGATGACAGGGAGCTTCAGCAGTTAATGACAAAGGGCACGTAATCCTTAAAGCAAATTTATCCTTATTTAACACACATACAAATGTTCCATGAAGTGTGCAAACTGCAAAATCATTTTGAATCATCCAACACATTGAATATACGCTTTTTGCTAAACTAAATGATAATGATGACTAGACTAACGACTAAGTAAAAAATGTAAGCACAGAAGCACAAGCACAAAAAATAACAAAAATTCAAAAATTGCAAGAAACAGTTTTTGCCAAATGTCACATAAATATAAAAAAATCACTATATGTTTGTGTGTGAAGAAATATGAAATAGGGCGAAATGTGTGTGAGAATATTTTAGGAGTTTCAGAATGTTACTTTTATGGTGCGCACGCTATCTTATAACGTTATGATAAGAATGAAAGTTGTGTTTATAAAAAATGCTCTGCTTCTTCAACTCTTTCTTGTTCATTTCTTTTGCTTTCTTCGTAGCTTCATATAAGATTTACTTCCTTCTTCAATGTGAACATTTAACTTTTCATAACCGGATTAAACTTCAACACGTTACAACATTCGTAAGTCTAGCGTAGGTAACGTACGTATAAAAAGGATTATTTAACTTCAGTGGTCTGCTTTCATGCTTTCTTTCTTTCCCTATCTCTCGGTTCTTGTTCTTCTATAATCGTATAAAATACAGTATTATAATCATATGAAATACAGTTAAATGTATTCTGACACTAAGTCACATGTCTATGCATCAACGTTAAGGTTGATATAATTAAATTTAATTTAAAACCATCTACATAAGTAACTGTAACATTTTAACGACAAAAATCGCTGACAATCCAGAACAAGAGCAGAAAGCAAAATTTATTATTCTAAATGAAATTGAATTAGTAGCAGAATATCATTACCCGAACTGTCAACTCAAAGTCAAATTAAAGACAAAATAAAATGAAATCGAATCATATTAGATTATGTTCAAATCAAACTGATATTGAAACTGAAATCAAAATGCTTTCGACAATTAAGACAAATGGTATTTATAAAGCGAGCATACTATACTAGTACTACTCTATACTATACTGATACTATACTATACTATACTATACTACACTATATTAGTAGTACACTATAGTACACTAATACTAAATTATATTATACTATACTAGTACTATACTGTGTTATAATATACTATACTATAATAGTATATACTAGTGTATACTATATATACATACATACATACATACATACATAAATACATACATACATATTACTATAGTATAGTACCAGTATAGTATAGTATAGTAAAACATAATATCTATATATATATATAGTATAATACAGTACTAGTATAGTGTAGGTGTTTGTCATTCTTCTAATATCCGTTGTGTTGGGCGTCTTTTGAATTCCGAATTGAATCCGCTTTGACGAAATAGCAGTCAAAAGCTTTAGTTTATTTCTCCCCTTAATTTGTTGTGTATTTTAACAAATTAATTGAGCTTATTTCGAAGAAAACGAGAGGTAAAGTGCTGTCACAATAATGATTGAAACGATTGAGCAAAATTTACTTGCATGCCCTTCATTTCTTCACTAAATTTTAAAACTTTCATCTTTAAGAAATGATTTTAGTCAATTTTATTTCAAGCCCACAGTTTTAATGGATTTTGAAATACGTTTCGTGCCTGTAATCTTTTAAGCACAACAAATAAAAAAAGAAATAACAATTTTTAAGTATTTAAAAAATTATTGTTCCCAGCAATCGCAATTAATAGGTTTTTATATTCCATTTATTTCATCTCTTTCGTTTTTTACGATCACTTTAAAAGACGTACATATGAAGAGTTTTTGTTTGCTTACATGTACGTGAGTTTTGTACGGAAATGCAGCAGGCGTGTGCAGACATGTGCTATAATTAAGTCAAACGAATTTATATGACGTTTGTATGAGTGTTTATATGACTGCGACGTATGCGTGTATGTCCAAGTTTAATTATGCTTTTCGCATTGTTCTCCGCCTCTCATGTTTGTATCCACAGATTTATACTAACTCTGTCACGCCATTTGTAACATATAGGAAATACTTGCCACGTATACGAGAGAGTATCTGTGTTCGTACTTTTTCGAAAATTGATTCGACAATGCTTCTCTTTTTTTTGCTTCAAATTTCGATTTTCTTAAACGACAGACGACTGTAGGCAGAATAGATTTGTTACGATAAGTAAAGATTATGCAACAGTCCGCATATTTCACAAACCTCTAGAGCTGGATAATATAAACAAAATTCATTCAACAACCATTTTGGTCTTGAGCGGTAATCGTGCAGGATTCTCCATAAGGCGCATATAGTTTGCGCACTTCTTTTTCTCGTTTTCTCATTTTTCCGTTGTTTTGGTGTTTTTCTTTCTTTTTTTTTTTTTTAGATTCCGCTAGGGTTGCGATTGCAAGCGACTGAGATACTCATTTTGCTCTATGTTTGCTTGATATTGTGACAGTGATGGTTAGGGTGCCTTCAGTGATTGCCCTTTCACGTCCCACTCGCGCGACTGTAAAGCGCAATCAGACAGTCAACCGAACGTTCAGCCGGCCGCACATACTCAGACAATCGTATAACACTGAGGCTTATACCCTGCTATCATTGTTGTTGCTCTTGTAGTTGTACTTTTTTGAGTTTGTTAAAAGTGTGTAATTACGCTTGAAGTACGAGAGCTTTGTGCGGTTGACAATCAACATGACGTTTTACCACACGTACAAGTGTATAATTTTTTAACATTTAATTTTTGTTGTGTAATTGAAAAAGTCCCCATACATACAATACAATCATGGTCTTTTTGCTCCTGCTATTCGGTGTATGGTGTTGCTCGACAGACAAAAGATTGGGTTATGGTTTGTTTTTCATGCTGCTAAGAGATATATGTACGCACATGCATATTAATATATATGCATAATGCAAGTCAGAAAATTAAATTTGTCACAGAGCGACTATTTACTGCCCACAATCCCAAACCAAATTCTAATAACTGCAAAGTAGTCTGTCAATTTGGGGGCATGTCAGCATGAACAGCGTTCGCGCGCTTTCATGGGGTCCTAAAATATACTCGCAGTACGTTTTATATTTCTATACGAACTACAGATTGTAAATTGAGAGTCTGTTCAGTGAATCATTTTTCTACTGAACTGTTGGATTCATTTGCTAAAGATTTACCCGATATTCCACATTAATACCTGGTACAGTTTGTAAGCTGAAAGCTTCCGGATTGGCTATGATCTGCCGTTTTCTTCCGTCATAGTCTTTGACTAAGCGTACACGGGACAAGTTTCAGTTCTTCATATTGTTGAAGGCATTAGTTTGGCGATTGGAGAACTGTGTTCAAATCTACTTTGTTTCTTACGTTCATTTGGAATACTTTTGCTAGATCTCTGATGCTTGCTACAAATGCTACAACAAACCTAGCATACCGAAATATTTGGAAGAAGGCTACAACAATAACAATTAACGAGACAATTAAAATAAAAGTATTTAATTAAAGTTGTAGATGCATGGAAAATTTTTTAAATCACTGTTAAGGTAAACATTCTTTAAAATGTTCCTGAAACTCGTTTCCTTGCTGTTAAATGCTTGTTTTGTTCTCAAATATTAACTTATGCACGCGTCATACCTTCACTTTCATACAAATTATACGACATCCATATAATCACTTTTATGGTCCATAGCAGAGACTGGGGGTATCTTAATTTTCTTATTTCGTTCGTGGGTTTGAGGAAGAAGCACTAAAAATTAAAAGCTAAGACTCCAAAATTAAGACACATACATGTTCACACTTAAACCTTAATTTCAACTTTTTTGTGAAAATTGTCTTAACTGCTGATGGCTAATAAATAAAATAATAATATCGTCACGAAATTCTTTTCTGAATACGGTTCGTGTCG
>CCAG010012989.1:0-29696 GCA_001077435.1 Glossina morsitans morsitans | reverse complement strand
CGTTTTCACTTCAAGATCCTTTGTTTACAATCAATTTTCTTAAGAGTAGTATTATTCCCAATTTGCTTTGGCAATCGCTACTCTCGACTTCTCAGCTCAAACATTCTTTTTCTAGTGACTCTGCCTTCCGCAATTATTCTATTTATATACATTTTTACAAGCATATTGCTATGGCTTCATTTTTAGTCCGTTAACCTGCTTTTCCGCTAATCTTTTTCGTCGGCCGGCAGCTCTAAGGAATTTATTTTGTGGGAAAATAATTAGCCGCAAAGAACTGGATTTGGGATTTCCGTAACAATATTTTAAAGCTGCGACAGTGAATAAACTCGATAGCTGAGTAATGACCTGATAGTTGTCCATAAAGTATGTACTAGTGTTACTGTCGAATGGAAAGTCCTTCGGTTGTCAAATCGCTGTCAAGTAACACATGAAAAATTCGATCGAGTTTAGTCGATATCGGCACTGAAACAAAAAGGGGTGAGAAATATACGTTGGGTTGAAAAGATTGCTTAATAAATTCAAGTCATTTTTTCCCCAATAAATCGCTTAGGCCTCATGGATATTTGTTAAGAAGAAACAAGTGGATGAGAGAAAAATAGTCAAATATATTTTTAAGCCTGCAACAGTGTAGATAAGAAAAGGTTCATGCTAACCAATAAATACGACGCATCATACGCTAAAAGCAGAATGTTAATATTTATATATTTACATCTCCCTTTTTTTGACAATTTTTTTTGGATGGAAAGAAAAGTGATGAAAAAATAATATTTGAAAAAATTGTTAGGTGTGTATATATATACCAAAAGTGTTACTCAATTTGTTGTAACCGTTGCAATCAAAGACCCCATAAAACATATTTATGTTCTCGATGATGATGGGTGTGGCGGACCAAAATTAAAATATCGCCTTGAAATTTGGCAGAAGTATTGGTTCCTGCATGCCGGTTGGTTTTGTAAATCGGCCGAATCGGTGAGAAGACATGCCCACGAGCTAAACTTAACTGTTTCTCTAAGCTAAAACTTCTAGGTTTTTGTTCATTACTCATAGACATGATAATGAATGATAGGAGGCTCAAACTTTGTGAGTTCATTTTGTGGATGATCCTGATATTCATGTTCAAAAATGGAAACATTCAGCCACGTCCACACAAGATTATAAGTAATTGAATCCTTACTTTTTTGATATTCTCTACTTATTACTTACATCGAAAAGAAAATTGAATGTTGGAAATTATAGTGTACCTTCTTCGTACCTACCTTTAATAAACTTGAACACACCGTCCATTCATTGCTATTAAGTTTCAAAAAGCAACACAAAAATTTAAACAGACTATCACAGGATGATAAAACAGGTAAAAACGGGCCTCTGCAGAGGCAGATATAGGTTGGGATTGTGCAGTCGTCGGAGTGTACGGTTGACTTTAGCAGAGACATTGTCTATTCATTACAAGTAATAAAAAAAAGGTCGTTTTTTCCTAATGCCGTTACTTCTCGGGTCGTTTACTTCCAACATACGGTCACTAATATTGAGATTGAAAATTTGAACTTACTCTGCTTATTCCTGCTTGATTAGAAAATATCTATTGTGAAAATTAGCGTGGGGCAGTGCGGCGTAAGCTACAGTCATTAAAATGAAACGAATATATTTCATATGTAGTCATGGGTACTAAAGAGTTTTGTGAATTTTTCCTCCAGATATAAATTCTTTAATTTATTTGCTTATATAGATATTACAAATGTACTCGTGATTCTAATCAATCCATTTGAAAGTTCACTTTAAATATTGTTGGAGGTATTATTTGTGCACTTCACACACATATTACCGCTTGTCACTAACATGAATGGAAATAGATGCAAGTAAGTTTTTCTTATTTGCTGTATATTTCGAAATAAAAATAAAATCTCTTCAAATCATAGAAAAATCTCTTCAATCTTGGAAAAAAAACCTTGCTGCTTCCGTACACAGGTATTAAGTCATAATACTTTTTTGTTTAGTTTTTCGTAACATGAATATTGAATAGAAGAGAGTTTTCATATGCAGATTATTATAAATTTTAAATAATAATTTTAGCACTTTTGAATCTCTTTATAATAACAAAAAATAAAAAAGATTTACTAAACCTCATACAATCGCTTGTACACCCTTCGACATTAGTTCGCATTCATGTAAATCTATTGAATAAACAAAATACCAATTGAAATATACTTTTGCAATAAAAAAACAATAGGTTACAATAAAACATGTGCGTACATGTGTGAGGGTGACAAATCAACAATAAAATGTGAGAAGGGTGAGCTGAATGAAAAGCCATATGGGATAAAAAGAAATACACAAATAAATGCACAAATAATTAAATAAAATCAATAAAATATTGCAAAAAAATGCTATAAAAAACTTATGCAGCTTATGGGCAAATATTTCATTACAAGATTCGTAAAAAAAAAAAAATTAGAAAAGGCCGTGAAATAAAAAACAGAGAACTCGACGGCCACTTGTGGGGAGACAAAAAACGTATGAATAATATTTGCTTAACTAAATGGGGATTAAAATATTAGATTATTGTAATTGAAAATCCTTTTAATTAACATATTTAAATTTAATTAATGTTTACTCTACTGACTTAAAACAGGGAAAATGTAAAGGATAATGAAAGCAGTTAGCTTTTTATTTAAAAAAAAAGTTTGCTGCTTTCTTTTTTTAATCGGCATCAAAATTATGTGTTTGTTTGGCGTCCATAAAATTGTTGCACGGATGTATTTTATCACCATTTCCGGCCATATAATATTTCATAATATGCTATATTCTGGTTAAGTTGGTAACATTTGTTTGCCTTTCATTATAGTCAATAAGATTTTATACGTTTTACCATTTGTTGTATTCGACATCAACATTCCTGCAGAATGTGCACATTGGCTTTATGGCTACGCTTGCAATTACAGATAATGCGCGCCATTCGAATCACATACACTTCTCTCTATAATGATGTGCGCCTTTGACTGTCGGGAAAGATTGTTTTCTATTCTCTAAATATGCTGGAAAAAGAGCTTCATTTCAGTGCAAGCGTTTCGTTTCAAAATAAGTCTTTTCTAGTAGTGTTCTTTCAAATCTTAACTTTCTCATATACAATTTAATTCAAAATTTAGATTCATCGAAGACATTTCAATTTAGATTAACATGATCTTCGGATATTTGTGCATTTGCTTACCATACTATACATACGTATAGCAGTGTAGAAGAGAACTTTGCATTTTCACACCTTATAGCACGTGTGTTGCATTAAGGTTGTTTGGAGAGGGACTTGAGGATTCTACACTTTCCGATCCGTCTGTTTGATTAATGTCTGCCCATGGTTTTTGTGCTCAAATTACTACGATATAACTTAGTCTGTTCAAATGTCCGTCTGTCTGTCTGTCTATCAAGTTTTTTTATGTTCAACCGATAGGTCGTAGTTTTTGAAATATTTTGACCTAATTGGCACGCCGGCATGTTTTAGACAAAGGACGCTCTTGAAAATGGTTCCGATCGGAGCACTTTCTCGAGCACCGCCATGTAAAGACTTATTTTGAAAGGTTGTTATGTGAATCACTATGTTCAGTGAAGTGGTGTAGGGTATTCAATGGTGGGCCATGTCTTCCTATAGTGCTTTCAGTTATTTTTTTAAATTTAATTTGAAACATACTTCACAAATGCTGCCCGAAAAAATATTTTTTTATGGTTTTAAAGATATTTTTATAAGAACATGCATAGATTTTTAGGATTCAAACTTCAAGGAATTACACAAAATTTTTAATTACAATATGATTCCTTTTGAGCTCACACTGTTTGAAGTATGAATGAATAAAAACTTATATGACTTGTAATTAGTGTCTGATCATTACCACTTAACTTTATAGTGAATAACTATGGGTAATTATAGCAATAATAGGTAGCAATGAGCGTCCAAACTTCGCTTAGAGTTAACGTTGAAGCCATCTGGATGCAACAAGCAAATCTCTTCGGCTTCTGATCCTCTTCTCTGGCAATACTTACTCCCACAATATATCACTGTAGTTATTTTCACGGCTCAAATTGATTTTTCGACAGACTATTGTTTTTTGTGAACGCTTCCAAGAGATCTCAACTGCTTCAACCAATTTGTCGCAGCCGTTTACCTTTTCTTTTGACCCGTTCTCTTTATGTTCGTCAAAACTAACAGTTACAGAACTCTTCATCCCATATTTTCCAATCGTATGTCAGCGCCTTAACCCGGAGTAATAACGTAGCAATGCATTGGGGATCTTATATCTCATTTGAAGATTTAGATAGTCTTTTGGTTAGTCCTAAGTCACGAAGTTTGGTATAGTCTTACGTCGATTACGCGCTTGGAATCAGCTCATGACCGAATACTGATTTATTTTTCGGAGGTATTTTACCTTCAACGAAATGGTTTCATTTTTTCAAAGCCTAAGCTATCAGAGGAACCCATTTATAGCTGTCCGCCCGTTGCAACGGTAGGGTCGATAAGTTACAAATTTTTCTTACTATTGAACAGATAATCTTTTTACGGTCAAACTGAGTAACTGAGTGACATAATCAAATGACGATTGGATGTACTCAATATCGCCAGCCCAGAACTTGACGAATATAGTCAACACCGTCTTCTACGAAGGAACATAAATTTTTATTAATGAGGCTTTTTCTAGATTAACAAGAGCAGAAAACATAGAAGAGAAGAATGTCTATGCCACTTTCACATACATGGATCCATAATGGGTGATGAATACTTTCAGTCGGTCATTACCAGTCATATGAACAAACATTCTGATAGTCAATAATTAAAATTTTGCATTTTTAACAGAGTGCCTTAAAGATACTTAAGCATTCAAAAAAAATCACCAGCACGAAAATAAATAAGAAAAATAAGAAAGAAAACAAACGAACCGTAAAAGAAAAGATGATAAAAAACTTATGGAACAACACATGGATATTATTCCCAGTAACTAGAAGCGTAGAAAAACAGCATGAAATCAAAGTAACAGGGAAGACACTTTTCAAAGAATAAGACAGGCGGATCTATGTTGCACTATACCATACACATACGCATACATGCCAACATTGCCACCAGCGGTCGCATCGACAAGCAGTCATTCAACAGTAGACGCCTACAATGAACATTAAAACAATGCATGTCACTTACAATTGTGCAAGTAAACCGAACAATACAGTACCCACCGGCAACAATAGCAGCAACGGAAAATGGACGAACTGAACTTAAATAAAATAAATTTCATAAAAAAATGTCCATGTCCGTGCAGATAATTCGGGAGAGAAACGAACATAAAAGAGAATTACAGTTGCATCAAGAAAAAGAAAAAGAAACACAAAGCAAATTTTTATTTTCTCCATCTACTCAAGCAGCACGAATAAATTTGCTACAGAAGCAACTCAAATGGGTTGGTTTTTACTTTAACAAAAAATTAATACAGACGGTAATGTAGTTAAACAATCAAATCCATCTTAATATACCGAAAACCAGAAAGGAAAGTGGAAAATTTGAAAGGAAATCAAAAAATCAAGCAACTTATGAATTAAATGAACCGTACCATCGGCAATTTCAAAATCCTATTATTTTGAAACGTTTTCCACAAAACTTACTATAGAATAGCACCATTCAGTTACGTAGCTCCCGAGGGCGGGGTCTGTGGAAATGTGAAAGAGTACATCCGCGAAGGAAACTTCAGAAAATTTTAATCAAAATTTTGATTTTTGAATTATGCCCTTCCAACTCTAAGTCAAAATTTTCAGGTCATTCAGATCATTCTAAACACATTCCTAAGCAAACTAATTAAACGGCTGAGCAAAATTTGATACTTTGCGCACCTCTCATAACGGAGAATAGAAAGAAAAGCAAAGAACGATATTTTAGACCTACTTTTTTACTAATTTTCACTAATTAAGGTGAGAAAAAAACGCCGAAACTAGTCAACCATGTAACTCAAAGTTTGCATCTGTAGCCAAAATAACGCAGATCTCGTATTAATTACGATATGGACATACATTTTAGTTATAATTGTTGTAGGGGAACTGTTTCCATCATAAATTTTTGTAATAATCGAGCAATCACCTTTGCCGTACTTCCAGTGCAATCTATGGAATACCCGCTTTGCATGTGGAAGTGTGAAATAACATTTTCCGTTTTTCTGGAATTTGATAACAAGGTATTATTTTCGGCTGAAAAGGCAAAGCTGGCGAATAGTGAGCCGACACGGGCATAGAGCTCAAAATGGAATTTCATTATAAATCATAACTGGACGCGTTATCTGCATGAGTAGGAGAGTGCGCAAGAAGCGCGACCACGAAATCAGTGTTCGCGGGTTTTAATCTCAGTGAGTCACCTTTGGACTTAGCCAAAGTGTGCGCTTACTCGGCATAAAGGCATAACACTTATCGATTTCCTCCCTATTTGCATCCCTTTTTCTTTCCTCACTTCTTTCTGGCAGTAGGAGCGTTACGCGAATAGGATACATCCCCTGAATGATTGGTCATATTGAAAAGAAAACGAAAATCTAATAGCATTAGAAAATCTAATGCTGTTGGTTGAGGATTGACCACCAAATGACTTTTGCCTTAGAACTTTTTAAACACTCATGGAATTCACTCATCTGGCTGATCGAAAGACAGACATGACTTTTTCTTGGCACTTGGTAAATAATTGGCGATTGACAAGGTTGAGGTAACAAAGTGAATAGTTATCTTCTGGAAAATTTAAATTAACGAATGAGCTCCTTATGACCTAGTCCGGAGTACGTCCAGTTTTAGCTTTACATTATAAACTATATTCATCCATTTACCTGTGAACCAAATCTTTACCAATCAATTTCGTTCTAATAGCCCTTATTCGCATTTCGACCCACAGAACCATCAACTTTCAAAATAATCCAAACAAAGTCCCTTACTAACAGCCACGAAAATCAAACCTTCTAAAACACAAAAAAATGCCGTTTGAATTTTGATACAAATCCATTCTATACTTACTGAGTCAGAAATTTTGTTTATAGCCCATCCACCAAGTGTTGTTATCGACGTTATTACAATGATTTTCTGGCATGACAAGAGTCGGCGCTTTGTTTGTTGAATAATTTATTTAATTTTATTTATTAACAAGTAAAATAATTATATTCGGCTGTGATCGAATCCTAAACACCCACCACGGTTATTTTAGAAAAAAACAAGGGAAAAGAAAAATGATGTTTCTGATGAATGATGTGACTGGTCGTGATCTTGTCTATTTTTGCACAAGTATTGCTGCATCAATCAACGAGTATACCTGAGCATCGTTATTGTGACATCTGTTACAGAACAAGGACAACGAGCAAAAAACTCGGTTTATTTCTTTTCAGTCTTCAGTGTGAGCTAAAGATCGATGTTTTATTTCTTGCAACTAAAAGAATGTTTACCGCAGGCACTGCAATCACACAATTCGAAAACGAACTTATCTTTAATTTACTTAATTTTTTTTTAACTTAATTTTAACATTTATATCAACAATTTTTTCGGAAAATAAATAAGCAAACTTCTTATGTATGTGTCATTTCTACAAGTGCTCCTCAGAGTTAGGTAATGGGATAGTTAGTGTAGTTATTATACTGCTCAGATGTCCATCGAGATCATTGTCAAATATGCCTTTTCCGCTAATGTCACTGCAGTCTCCTGCTTCACTGTGCATACTTAAGATGTGTTGCTTTCACGTCTGATCCGTGTGAACATTGCCAAATGTGGAACGTTGTACCTAATGACAGCAAAGCTCAGGGCATCCTTTTGACAAGAGATATTATATTTCGCATAACAAAGCATAGCCGATTCTGTGAACAAAATAAACGTCTACGTCAAAATGCTTTGCAGCGTATTAAATAAAAATCTAGCATCAAGTCGTATACTTACCGAAATTTTACTTATTGAAATTTTAATAGTTTTTATTTCCAATAAATGTCCGATGTGCACTAAAAGTTGTTAACACTTCATCTATAAATAACAAAGACTGTGGATATGAATTTGTCCTGGTACTTTTCAACCATGAGGCTTTAGGTTAAAGAATTAACATGCAGTTTTTAACGGGGGTTATAAATTAAGGCATCGAAAATATGGAACGCACCCCGCGTGTATTCGCTTTGCTGAGATTGCTTGGATTTTTTGATCTGCTGTCGGGCAGAGTCAAACTCACAAGCACAGTTTAAAGTCGCATACAAAATATTTTCGATAAGAATCATAAATCGTTCTTCGGACACGCCTAAATCCTCGTGTATATTAACACTGCGTTTACATGGAGAGTATTCAAAATTCTGCCCAAGAGCGTATTTCATTGTCGTAGTCAGTTTCTATTATTACTTGGCAATGTTTTTGTTCTTCTACATTTTAATGTGCTTTTGAATTTTCAATACAATATTCATTTGTGCGTATGAATGTATATATAGGTGTTTTTTTTTTTTTGTTTTTTGAGTTAGGATATCATTATAAACTATCATTTCATTTTGTAGTCGACGTATGCACTCAATTCGTTTATTTATGTTTTGTATCATAATTTTATTAAAAACATAATTTATCACTTAGCTAATGTATAAAATTTCTAATAAACTATTTATATGTTTTATATGCTTACACATGTGTGCATTTATCTGCATTTATTTTTGCAAATATGTGTAAAAACTCCCTCTGCTTTATGTAATGTATTGCTCATTATTAAATCCATTACGAGAGGCAGACAGAGAGAGAGAGAGAGAGAGAGTGTCTGCACACATTGATGCCAATCCTAATGCCACATTCAGGCCTTTTAAGTAGATATGTGTTTATGTTTAATTAGGTTAAGTATCTAAATGTGTTTGATCAACGTCCGTTTATCTGTCCGTCTGGTTCCACAAACGCACTTAGAACAGATAAAAATGGAGAAAGCCACAAAACAGCTCCGACGTTAATATAATTTTTTTACTTGTTCGCTGTTCACATTATCTCAAACTGTTGACAGACAGATTAAAGGATATATTTGCATATGGAATGTACTCATCGCTGTCACTGTCGTTTTAAAAATTATAATAATTTATTTATAATAGTTACGGTCTAGGTAATGGTTCTCTTTTTTAATTATGCCATATTTAAAAAGTAATTGTATTTACAAGGACAAGCGCTGTCGGAGCACTTAACCTTTTCCTTTACGAAAAGCATAAAAAATAATTTCGTTATCTCTAATGGAGAGAATACGATTAAAATGAATTCGGACTTTAAGAGAAACAGTTGCAAGTAACTAAGCCTGGTTTAAATTCATCAAGCACGCTCTGTTTAAAAAACCTAAGCATATTAAATGATCGAATCTCATGTGGATTTTTCATAAATCCGATGGCGGTACAAGCTTGTCTTAGATTTTGATCATTGCATTATTAATAAACGAAGGGATTATCATGTACGCTTAAAATATGTCCTTAGAAGAACGGATCTGACAACCGTAAGCTGTCAGTTCAGTTGTATTGTAATTTTATTAAAGGGCCCGGCCTTTGTGTAAAGTAAGTTAAATCAAAGTTTAAATCTTTTTCGCCACTATTGTTGAGTGGAAAGTTACGAATGATAAATATAGATCTTGTTCAGTCTTTCATTCCGTTTATTAAACGGAAAATTTTTATGATTTGTTCGGCAATAAGCACAGATAACATCTGGTTGCGTTAGCATGAGGGTGAGGAGAAAAGAGAATGCGAAAAGGCCTTTACTACAAGTCATAAAGGGAGGGAGTAATTGCGAATTCGTCGTACAGCTGTAAATAAACGCGTCTATGAAAAATTTTGCAATTCTACACTTCAAAGCCTTCATCGTATATGTGTAAAGACCACCAAACAAATAAGCATGCAATGCACTGTAAAATTGAGTCGCAGCATCTATCGGAAATTCGGCGCAAATAATAAAATACCTCCATAACGGGAGGGCAGTGCCGTTTTGTTAATAGAAAAAAACTTGAGATCGCCGTGGGAAGGGATCTTAAAAGAGAAGGGAAGCATGCTCACCACTTCTACTGAATATAATAGAAAGACACTCAAATCAAAGCTAATACATAGTAAATAGAACTTGCCGTTAGCGGGGAAATCCACCAAAATTACGAAAACCTCTTAGAAGTAAGAACTTGAAAACTGGCAGTAAAACGTTGTTAACGGTGTTATTGAATGTAATGTATGTGATAAGTTTTCCTGGATGGAGTAATTTACGCGTAGAGGACGATGTATCTTTGATCTTCTGGAACTTTGGTGATGCGCTTAAAGAAAATGGATCATATCCGAGCAAAGGAACTCGAAAAGTGATTTCACTTAATGATGAACGTTCGCTGATTGCTATATAGTCCTTTGTATATTATTCTTTAGGCCTGTCTCCTTCTGATTACCACTTGTTAAGATGAATGCAGTCACATTTAGCAGAACGGCGAGTATCCAACATTGAAGATGTGCGATATGCTTTCGAGAACTATTTCACCTTGGGCGAGCGTTTCTACCGCAAAAGCATATACAAGATATCTGAAAACGAAAAAGACCATAGATAATGATGGTGAATATTTCGATTATTTCGCTTCGCCTAAAGCCGTAGACTTATTAACACACCCGTCATTATAATTAACGAATATATGTCCGGGTACGAATACGAAGATTGTAACTCTTTGCACAAATCACCTTTTGTTTGATTTAATTATGACGGGGCAAGCTGTTTTTATTTATCCAATTATACAGCTTTTGCTTCAGTTAGCTGCTAATGTATATCTACAAGTACAGAGTGGCCGAACAAAATGTATACACAGTTTAACACGTTATTCTTGCAAATTTACTTTCGTTTCTCGGTGCATACCATATAAAATAATGGTTGCTTTTAGACTAGACTTTGAAAAACGTAAGTACATTTTCATAAGTGCGAAAACATACTGAGAGTGTAAAGACGGCTTAGAAGGGAGTTTAAGAAAGATCCATCTACGAGACTCACTATTACCTGCATCAGGAATTAGTTTTGGAAGAGGCGGAACTGTTCGAGATGGTCACAAATAGCATTTTGGAAGTACGCGCACTACCACAACAAGCGATTAGTTGAAGGCGGAAATTGATAGAGCACGCAACGAAATGCCTCAAGAAATGATTCGTTTGCTATTTCATTGCTTCGCCTTAGCAGCAATGTGTGGATCAAAGTAGGCATCAATTTGAACATTTGCGCTGACTAAACAAATTCTATATATCTTCCATCTGAATCTGTAGTCCATCTAAATATGTCCCCTCTTTATAATCCCGCAGTGTGCGTAAAAATTTTTTTGGTATACCCTCCATATATGTGGCAATGAGTATTGCTAAGCATTGTGAACATTTTTTAAGAGGTAGCAACGTCTTCTGCGACGCAACATTGAGGAAAAGTTTGTGTAAACAACTTTTTTCGTTTATGTCATCTTCATTCATGGCTTGCGTAGGAAATGTTTCTAGTAACGTTCGTTTTAGATTCGTCTTTTAACGTGTTTATCGTACACATTTTTGTTAACGAAATGATTAGCATCTTAAATTATCCAATCTCACATCTAAATGCACAAAAAACAACATCACTAGCAATTTGATCCTTCTAATTGTGCTGTTTTCAATGTATTTTTTTGTCGTGTAATTCAAATTCAAACTGTAAAAAAGGATATATAAATTAAACAGAAGAAGAAGAGAGTTAGATGCACATTCATTGCCAAAAACAATTAAGTCATTCAGATAGCAGATAGTAGTTAGAAATGTATTCTCTCCCATATGTGCAAGTGTTTAACAGCGTATGTGTCTATATAAACAAAAAAAAAAAAAAAAGAACGAAACGGAAAAGAAAACCAGTTCACTTACGTAGGCAATGTATAAATGGATTGAATTGAATGAATGAATAACTGAAATGTTTGTGTGAGCGTATGAATAGAAGAGTGAATGTAATGAATGGATTGTGTAATGTGTGCATTTAAGTAATATTTAGGATTTTTGTTTTGCTTAAATGTATATGTATGCTATGGTGAAAAGGCTTATATGCTATCTGTACAAATATTCATATTTTCCTTTTAACCTCATCTACGTGTATTTGTGTATGCGTGTTGGATTTCCACAGATAGTATTATGATTTTAATTGGTTTTTCCTTTAAACAGCAAAATATCAAAAGGAAAAACCTCATCAAGTGGTTACCTATTCTATTTACACAACAAATACATAACAAAACCTATTCGCATCGTCGTCAAACTCATCAGATGTGAATGTTGTTTTCTCTTCTCTCAATGCAAGAACGCGTTATGAATGCGCTTTTGTACGATAAGATGATGTTTAAATTTATCTTTGCTTGCAAGCATCTTAATATGAATAAATGATTTAAGCTACAAGCTCCAGCACATATACAAATACACATTTTACAAATGTTTATTTTTTCCTTTACGATTTTTAATATTATCATTAAGCAAACATGCCAACACGCACGCCTATATGCCGAGGGCTCCTTTAGGGAATGATAAATTTTTGCCTTAAAAGCGTACATTTCTTGTGCATAACTTTAGTATGGGAATAGTAAGCCAAGTAGCAATTATCATCAATATTTTAATCTCCTAAAATCGTTTGATATTTGATCTTTTCTGTTCCCACATTTTCATTAATGTGATCTTTGTACGAAATATTAAACTGTAATATGATTGCAGGAGATGCTGGTAAGTAGTCTCATGTGAATTGGAAAATTTCTTTAGAGTAGATGCAAAGTCAAATCGTCCGTTCATTTTTGCACCGAAGTAATAAAAATACTGTCGCGTACAACGCTCTAATTCGGCTACCACACATCTGAGCACCATGTCAATTTGGCCAGTTTGGCAATATGCCTTTAGGTATGTACTCTTCCAAGTCAGTTTTGCCTCGAATAGGTGGCGCCACTAGGAAACGTCATTTCAACAAAGTCCTTTGCACAAAAATTCAAGACTCGTGAACTTTCAAATGGTAAATCGTTTAGTTCGGTTACTGTTAGATGTGATTGTTTCCCTTCCGCCTTATCATTTTACAATAGTTCGGCAATCAACTGCGAGGACAGATTTATCGAATCAACAAGAAAGCTGCCTACTTATAAATAAGGAACGTAAAGTAAGGAACCGTTCGTATACCGCATAATGGCATGATAAAATTATATTCGGCTTAAGCTGAATTCTTAAATACCGCCCATTTACTTGGTATTTTGATTATGAGGTAGAAAGAACAAAGTGCAGACAACAGACCAACAGGTCCTGAGTACATTTTCAGGCTTTTCTTGGATAGCGTGTCGGTCCTTCGACAATGATCATGTAATTTGATCTATACCTACCAGTGACTATTAGTAACGTTTACACTAAGTCGCGATATATCTTAGAATAGTTATAATTGGCTCGCGTGTCTGCTTGTTTGGACAATTCGTTTTTTGCGAAATTAGTTTAAGACGGCAACCGTTAGGTTGGTTTTGTATTTGTATTGTGCTTTCTCCTAGTTCGTTGGGACTCCTGAGGCGAATACTTTGTTCTTTAAGCGCAATGCACCTATGAAGTATAGAAAAACACTGAGTCTCGGCGAACGTTCATTTGATTTAATTTTACTCACTACACTTTTGCTTATATCTTGTGTTAGAGTTCAGTTTCCCGGCTAGCACAGCACTGACTTTACCGGATTGTCTTATGCCACTCCTTCCGAGTTGGCAATTTGCACAGACTAGTTTTTAATTTTACTTCACAGTGCTTTTTGTTTTGGGTTTGCTGCGCTATGCCAGTTATCTCTTTTGTAGCATCCACGCTATAAAGGAGAAATTTTTCCGGAAATCGTATTAAACCCTTACATACCTTGTACTTTCGTAGGGCGCGCTCTTATCAAAATTTCTAAACTTTCCAACGTACATCCGTCATACATGCAGAGCTGGTCTGTTCCGCAAGCTAATTTGACGTTTGAAGCAGCACCAATTTCTATATTTTCCATAATTAGGAAAATATCCCAGCACCTAAGCAATTAACATAAACTTTTGAGAAGACCTTCTCCGACTATGTTGTTTTTCAGCCTCTTCTATTGCTTTGGTTTCATTGGAATCGATCTCATTTAGGATCCCTTTAACATTATGGTTGAAAACGTACTTTCTTACTGGTTTATGTTTTCGGAACGACGTTGCAATCACTTTATTACTCGCAATTTTGGACTTACTAGACTTTAGCGTTGTACCTTTGACCAACTGGCATGCCGCTTCACCTAGATTTGAGTCCGCACACTAGTGATCACTTTGTTTGTGCGGATAACATTAGACTCAAAGTGACCGTATGTATATATTCGTTCAACTTATGGTATAATGTATGTATATGTATATATGTATTGGTTATAAATGTATTAATATAGCGGAACATCGTAACAATTGATTGTAAATTCTAGCTACAGGAATTGAAATCATCAGCTTTATCTGTTAAAGATAAAAAAAGTCTTGCAAACATAACTTACCTGGATATAGACAGAGATACAAAATGTGTTATAAAGCAACTTAAAAATTAATTTTAAAGTAATAGAAAAGTTTTCACAAAAAAGAAAAAAAAACATTTAATTTTTATCATAGGATAAATAAAGATTCCTTATGCAACACAGCAGTTGCCGTTGATAAGTGAAAAAGTTATTGTTGTTATTGTTATTGTTATCTTGTTGAATTTCCTTATTCTTTAGAAAATCTTGAGGCGGCTTTCTTCGCTTTTCTTCACCCAAATATTTGTGAAAATGTAATAATATTTATTGTTATCTTTTGTTGAAAAAAACTTCTCCGTAAAACTGAAACTGAAAGAAGTACGAAAAAACGTACTTTCATAAGTTTGTTATCCACAATGGTGATCTACATACTGACCCTAATGCATTATGAGTGTTTATAATAAGTTTTCTTTTTGGGTAGTGATTCATTGAAGACCATCCAATTCATGTGGATTATCTACTCATCCTTCGTTTTCCATGCTTTTTCTTTATCTCAACTCTCTAACGCCAGCTTTCCCCCTTATAAAGGGAAACACACACCAGCATATAGTGCATGAACTTTGTTTGTCATTGTTTGCATAAATCTTTCGCAGCAAATAAAAATAAAAATCTTTGTTCGCCTTTCTTATCTATATATGCGCTGTGTAAAGAGATTTGCGAAATAATTTTTATTTATTTTATTTTTAAACTCAGCATGAAAACAACAAACATAACAAAACAAATAGAAAATTTGCTTTAAAACATTTTTACTCTACGTCATCATAAAGTTTTTAATAAATCCTTAGGAAATTTATTTATTTCTCTCTTTTTCTCAAATTCAAAAGGAAGACAAACAGTAAAATGCTAGAAAGTTACGAGGACAAGCAATCGGACACAAACTGTTGCAGTTCAAAATAACTTTTCAAATTCTCCTAATAGCCGAAAACGTTAAAGTAAAATTATATGTTTTCCCATTTTGTCTTTGTTGATATTAAAAGTCAACGCCGACCAAAGAATAAGTTGAAACGACACAACAAAAAGGCCATAGTACGCTCCCACTGATGTACATCAAATAAATTATTATGGTTGTCCATCACATTTCGGAATATTCGACAATTCCAATAACTGATACCCCAAGTATGCAAACAGAGATTACTAAACCAAGCACGAAACAGTATAGACGAATGAAACTACGAATCGACAGTTGACGGTTGGGAAAAAGTCTGATATCTTCAAGTTTCTAAGATCTCTGACCCCATTTCTTGAATTTTCTATTCCCAGCTCTCTAACCGGAATAGCAATGCAATTTCAATACATCGTCGATAAAAACCCTATTTGTAAGAGAAACACTTTATAATCCGCATGAGTAGTCGAGTAGGTAAACGATCGCGTCTAACAACTTAATGGTCGCTGGTTCAAATCGCAAATGCGCTAGAGTCTCCAATACAGGCGAGCATATGATCTAAGTTATTCAGCAGCCTTTTAATCTTTACTTTGTTTACACAATATGTTGACAATGAAAAAACAAACGGTAATTTTTTTTAATCAAACTCTCCGGTATTCCATTTACTGTAGGCGAGTATCCATAAACAAATTCTACTACTTTTATAATATCAACACGTTCGCAGCAATTGCATACACAATATATAAAAAGTATCCCGAATAAAGTGAAATGTGATAAAAATAACGTCGCTTCTAATACAACTTAAGCCGAGCTTGATAGTGCGCTTTTCGCAAGTTCAGTAGTTTGCCAACTTGTTATTTTTAAAAGCAATTTTCTCAAAACGTTGTCTTTAAAACGCTAATCCCAGCCGACGTTCGACTATGCAATGCCTGTCGTCAACATCAGTCGGGGACACTATACGATTTTCACTTGATGATAATTGTAGCCGATCGACTTTTAACAAGCAAGGGGGGTTGATGGTTCTCTGTAGAATTTTTTGCATTTGTCTCGATACACAATGTAAAATTCGATATTTCTACCTTCTATCTATCCAAAGAAACGGTCGTATTATTTTGGGATTTTGGGATATTTGGGAATTGTGAACCGACCATAGCTTCTTATATCCCAAATGCAAAGCTTGCAGAGTAAAAGTTGTAGAAAAAAGTTTTGGACTTACATTTTATGCTCGTTTTTTGAGGAATACAGCATTTATTGGTGAATCATGCGGACTGCATTGTGATTCAATAGACACTATCTTGGCAGGCTTATTTTTTCTTCTTTTGAATATTCTTAAAGTATTCACGTTCTTACGAAAAATTTACATTATGGATATAAGAGATCTAGTGTAGTTCAAAGCCGTTATCCAACGCAATATACTTCATTGTAGTTCCCTTCAAATCAATCTAGATAGTCCGACGTAATGCTCTGTTGAGTGTTTGCAAAGATTGAAATGCCTGAGGCTAGAGGCGAAAATTAAATAGCCAGGACTCTAAATGCTTGGTTTAGTTACCAACATTTATTTCGAGTCGTTTTGTGTCTAAGAAATTTTTCAATGGATGGTGGAAGAATCCGACAACTTCAGATCGGGTTTGGATAAAGAGATCTATCTAATAACGAAAAGTTGTCGTGTCTCACTAAGTTCATTCTCGCCTATGCTAATAAAATATTTTCCGTGCCCGAAAGCAAGTGGGTGCTTGCCCAAAGTGTATACCTTTAGCGATCGAGCACTCACTATAGTTATTACCAAGTGTGCTTACCCCAACGAAGTTTGAATGCACGACCACTACTTCGATAACCACAATTCTTATCCACTTGTGGAAGAATTATGTTTTAGAACATCCTCTAAATATCCATTAGTTTTGTGAAGAGATCTTCGATCTTAATTTATAAGTAGAAAGGAGAAAAACTTACTTTTAAAGCGATTAAGAAACTCAAGACATTTTTGCAGCCTGAGTTCAACTAAGCCAGTTTTACGTTTCACGCACACAGACAAAAAAAAAAATATATATATATATATATATATATAATAATAATACAATTGTAGACTGCATTTGAAAGCCTTTTTTGTATACTGTTTCGCTTTCCCAAATTTTAAAAAAAGTTTATATCCTCTCTAAATTATTCATCAACATTGGCTCTTTTCTCTAAACTGAATGCACAATACTTTGCCCAGCGTTTGTATATAGGAACAGAAGGCATATCAGTACAACCATTATTCTATGTATATGTGTGTGCACACACTGTTTATGTATGTGCATGAGAATAAAACATTACTATTTATATGTAAACAAAAAGTTTACTCATCTCTAAGTTTTGTAACCATGGTTCCAGAATCGAAGTATATTAACCTTGTTATTTCATTTGCAGCACTCTGGACTCAATTGCCGTGATAAGTCAAAGTCAAGGCTTCAGTATATACCTGAGTAAGACTTAAATATTATTTTTCAAGAGGCGACTTTTCAATCAATGTAAATGACATATCTGTCCGTCCATCGAATTTCATTCGATTTGAGGAAACTTGAAAATGAAAGCGAACATATGTTTAATAAGTTCGTGGACGCCTTGACAAGGGTTTGAAAACTAAGGCAAACTTAGAAATCCATCTTGAATGCATATTGTTATTTAATAAACCCAGGCGGATTTCTTGTCTGAATAAATATATCGTAAGCAGAAAAGTTGCTTAGGCTGTACAAAAGTGCGAGACTTTCATAGAGCTTCACAAGGTGATGGCGATGGGGCTAATTCGTTGTTCTTGCTTGTTTAGAAATAAGATTTAGAGAATTCGTAACATTTGATATGAATTTTTTTTTTATTGTCTCTCTATTTCACTTTCTCACTCTGGCTCTCTTTCCGTTCTGCTTAATGCCGTCTGTTGTGCATTTTATTATTTCTGTTGTTATTGCTCTGTCGCTACTGTGTGTTGCCAATGCTACACCCAGTTGATGGGAATGCAGCATATTTTTGAATTGTTGTAAAGATGTGTCCTTTTAAATAAAATTTACATAAATTCTCCATTAATTTTTCTGGCGCCACGTACCAACTGTTAAGTACTGATTTATGTTTGCAAGGAACTCTGAATACTCACGAACACAATTACGTATACATACCCACATACATATGAAAATAAGAAAAATGAAAAAAAAAGACAAGTGGAAAATATCCAACGACTGGTGAGCTAACATGAATTTCAAATTTTTTAACCGGATACACGGGGTGTGTTTATGCCTTAAAATTGTACTAAAAAAAAAAAAAAAAAGAAAATAAATAAATAAAAGAGAGGAAAAACAAAAATGACAATAATTCCCCAACACAGTGTTAAAACAGATGTTGAGTGCACACAATTGCAACATAGTCATTTGACTTTTGTGTGAATATATGCGTGTATGCGCTTGTTCGTCATTTTTCAACTGTTGTAACTTAACTAAGATTAACAGTAAGTGGTGTTATGACATAATAAAGCAGCAGCACTAGTAATAGCTCGGGGAACGCAGCACAGAATTCCATTACCCGTAAATTTGATTTCTCAATGCATAAGACGAAGTTTTGTTACGGCGATATCTTTGTTTGATGTCATTTTAAAGGAAATTGAAATTAAATTGTCCCTAGAAAAGAGATGGCAGAGACAGCACTTTGTACTTATTAGCGTCAATACAAGATTTTTAGACTAATTATGATTGGCATACCACCGTAACGAAAGGAGTGCTTATCAGTCAATGTATGCGAAAAGCACAAATTTTCTTAAATGGAAATCTTGTGATTTCTCGTTGATTTGTCTAGAGAGAGTAAGAGTGACAGCGAGAGGGAGTGAGAGAGAGTAAGAAAGTGAGAGAGGGGTGGGGGGAGAGGGAAAAAAGCTAAACTGCTCGGATAGTACCAACGATATGCTTCGCAAAACTCAATCCTCTTAAAAGCATAAAAAATTTCCAGGATTTCCCGCACTCCAAAAATGATTAGCATAACAATAAATACGACCTTTTTATCCGGACTGCATTGTACCCAATATGTTGACTTAGCGTTCTATAGAATTATTCTGAAAACTGTTCACTCTCAATCTTGAATTGAATCCACTTTCTTCTCTTATCTTTCGGTTCAGGTATCGATCAGACTCCATCTTGGTGGCAAAATTAATAGAAGGAATTGAGAATTTTGCAAACTAGCGAGTAAGCGAGTTCGTTTTGCATGTTTTGGTAAGTGAAATAAAAGCTTGCCTTTCCTATACATTGCTTATGCTTTTGGGCTAACGCTGCCGGTTGCCGTTAACAAGAAATTTTTTTAAACAATATTTTGTGTCTAAAATGTAATCAGTTCTCTTATGAAATTTGTAAGTAAATGTAAGCATAAGGTCTCGCTTTGCGCACTGCGGTAACTTTCCGCGAAATTATTTTGTTTTGTTTTATAATTTATTCCCCCATAAATTTTAGGGTCCTTTCTTATAATTCATAGTTTAAAATAATTGGCGTTATTTGTTCTTTTGGAGCAGATGTTACTAAATTAACGAAATTTTGATGAAAGCTTTCACATGCCTACTTTTTTGCTTCATGCCCGTTAAGGAAGCGCTTCAGCTCCCATCTTGGTTTAGTTTTTCCCTTGATGAAGTGAGCCATGCACTGAATCCCCAAATAAAGAACTTCTAAATCTTTTCCCTACGACGTCCAACTTGAGACGTTTCGACATCCTAACCTTTCATCGTTGCAAGGCTTTGTCCAACAACTACGCATCTATGGAAAGAAGCTCAGTCAACCACTTACAATTATATGTGTACACATCATTGAAGAATGACGGTAGATTGGGTTTAACTTCTCCTTTATAACATCCTGAAGTATGCATTGAACCTTATGACACCGTCCGTTCGTATTTCATTTCCTTTTCGAACGCTCACTGATTGCACAGAAAATTAAGAAGAATATGTAACTTTTGGCACACACACACTTTACTTTAAATGTTTGCGCAGATACGATCCTCTCGCTTTAATAAAAGAAGATGCTTGATCTGATCGTAAACCTCATCCTATCCAAAAAATATTGCGCTATAATTAAAAGGAGATATTGCAGTAAAAAAAAGAAACATATGAATATATATCTTAAAGCCTATCGATCTCGATCAACTGACTGATATGTTTACATCTAGCAAAACGGTTTGCAATAACAACGCATTGGTTCGCGGTGATGGGCATTAAAAATTCGATCTAAAGCGAATATAATTTTGTTATTTCTTTTTTTTACTTACACATGGTGTAGCGAAAAAGACGAGTGAGAATGTTTATGTTGCCGCCAATATATTTTTAGGAACTTACATCAGAATTATGTATATGCATATATATGTAGGTTATATGCAGAGAGGATGGATTAGAAACAAGGCGCAAGGTGACGCACAAGTGCAGAAACAACTTAGGAATCCTCACAATAAGGTCTTAAACGTGTTATCCTATAGCCAGTAACATAATTTATAAATAATGCAAAATAACTCCCTTTCCACTCGAAGGCTCCGGAAATGAACCACACAAAGTTTTTCTACAAGTACGAGGTCTCCGTTGTCCAAACAATGCAGATAATTTGTGTCCGCAATTAACTAAAAAGAAAACATAAAATAATTGATTAAAAAAACATACAAATCTGCTTTTTATTTTATTGCGCATATCAGTTACTTATAAATTAATATTTTTCGATTGGCATTGTCTCGAGTTGTTGGTAATACATATTAAATGAAAGAGACTTCGAGTGGAAAGGCTTAACATAGGCGCTAGCTCTTGATTATTTATTCTAGTGAAAATTAGTTGCAAATACTGCCTTTAGATACATGCCGTAGATACATGCGTTGAAGGCTCCGCTCCTCGGTGTTCGTTGACACATCGTGTTAATTTTTAAGCGATAACCGACGCCACTCTGTAGGAAGGACTATTCGCATAGATAGGTGTTCCTGAGAGCTCCTCCTCGAGGCCTAACCAACACCTCATTATATATCCCTCGGCTTCGAGATAATTACATACTTTCCGTAGGTCAAACAAATGCAATGTTATTCAATATGGATTGAAGTGAACGAATCGAACGAATATAATCTATGGCTAATAAATTCCTGTTCCATCGAAATGTCTAGCTATGTATAAATCAGCCACAGTGATGATATATTTGTGACGATCAAACCGAAGCAATGAAAATTTGCAAAGCAATAAAGTCCGTTCGGGTCAGATTGACCGACGGTAATTTCTTTTATGTCTTAAAGTCCTTATAAATAAGGAATCATTTTTCTATGTATTTTTCTCTACTAAAAACGAAAAAAAAAAACTACAGTGGGGAAAGCGAATTTACCTCCTTACAACCTCAATAGAGATTGTGCAAAAAGTGAACAACACTTAGCCGGGAATAAGAACAAACGTGCAGCAATTGTGCCCAGAGTGCGGGCGATAGCTTCAAATCGTACACATCATAATCGGAAACTCTTTTTTAAGGTTTCCTACAAAAACGTCAGTGAATAATTAATGGGATAACTGAAGCTTTTCACCTGTTTCTCTAATTTAACTGGAAAAGTTTTTCCTTTAACCACCTTTCACTTTCAGCTGCTCTAATCGTTCTTTGTCAAGCTCTTTCACTGTTGACTACGTACTTAATTCAACACTTGTCCACTATTTCTTCTCAATTATTTTATTAACTTACATAGAATGCACTTATAGTGGGAAAAGAAAATATGTATAAGGAAAAATTATTTTAAATAAATACAGCAAGCGAGTGCGTATATGAGTATTTACATGTGTGTATATATAAACATTTATACACTTGTACATAAATCGTGTATTCGATTTAAACAATAAATTAAAACCACTCTTTTTAATTTCTAAAGTGATTAGTAAAAATCCGTAACCGCACACACACATTCGCGAAACGTATCATGAAAATCGCAATAAATCGCATTTTGAGATTTTAATTTATTTTAAGCGGATTTTATTACAATTTTCATTTTATATCTGAAAGTTATACATACATGAAAGTCTGAGACAACAAAACTACAGCTACTGCAGCTCTGTTGATCGTATAGAACAAAACCAAAAAAAAAAAGGAAAGAAAAAACCAATAAAAACTAATATTTATTTCTAACAATTTACGAATTCAGCTGTTCGTGTGCACGATATGCATGCAATTCCCTAATGTGAAACTATTTAAATGAACATTTGTTATAGGATACGTCAGGAAAGCAAAAGATAACACCAACAATAATAACAATGAAAAATAGCTTATATACATCAATATCAATTATATATGTATGCCGGCTGTACGCTGGATTTTATAATAGCAATAATATGTTCATTTGATAGAAAATGCAGGACATCATTATAAACATGCGAGGATTAACACCCGATAACGGATGACAATCGATGCGCGTTCGGTGTGCGAGAGAGAGAGAGAGAGAGAGAGAGATATTTCCATCTATGCAATTACACCTTAGCTTAGCTTAAGCATAGAACATATGTATAGGTAAGCTACTATTTATAATTCATTGCGATAAAATTTAGTGGCAATATTATTAATGGCCAATTAAAGTCCATTAAGTGCTTACAGATAATCATTAACTTTTAGTACTTCAATGATTAATGTTAAATATGTATAATGGGAGAAACTTTTCGACATAACTAGAATTTCCATTACGCTCTAAAAAGCTTCATTCTGCACAAACATATTACAAAGTAAAAATGCCTTTTTGCGATTTTCCATTTTTATCCTAATATTCTTCAAGCTAGATTTGTATCACTGAATTATGAGGTTAGGATAGCGTAGAGAGCATTTTAGATGTACTATATGCGACGAAATTATCTAAAGGAATTTATTTTTATCAAGGCTTCAGAATCTTTCTTTCGACTTGTTTCTTCAAATATTATCATCCGTGTAAGACGTCTTTAGTTTATGACCCTGGTAGCTAAAGCATTATAGGTTTGTGTGAGCTTTTAATATTCCAAGGAATTTCCATTTTCCAGCGCTAGTAAAACGCAAATTTAGATGAAAATTATTTCATATTGCGAGTAGCAGTCAGTTCGGCCCATTGGTTTGTGGTCAAAAATGCATTTATTTCAGAACAAAATGGGTGAACATATTAATCACACTATTATCCATCACTGACCATTGCTCAGGTATCTTTCTAATTCCATTTCGAAAAAATGTCTTGTTTTCTGAGGCTTCTCCACTAGAATCAAAACAGCGTCCCAGCAAACAATGGACTATCCGTGTTAATCGAGGGGGCTAATGTCTGCTGATAACAGCGGGCAGAACACAGCATTGCAGGTTGGAAAGAAAGATATTGGCAGCATTGAACAGTACTTGCCTTCTCCTATCCCAGTAGCATATTCTGAGACCTGTCAACATACTTTTCTCTATTTTAGGCGTTTGTTACAGAATGGAACCTTCTCTCGGGCCATGGGACCTGAAAGGTATATGATATTCGCTCATGGTCCTACATTACCAGGTTATTAAAAATGCCAGCGCTTTCTTTGGCCAGGAAGGTCATATCGTATGTAGTGTTAAAATTGTTTGTCAAACACTTATTACCTGGTTCTGAATATAACCGAGAATTCATGCGGAATGTAACCGGCCATTTTATTCGTCCCCTGGCAGAGCCGAACACAAGTCGAAATTTGACTTCTGCATGATGCTCAAGTGATGCCCAAGGAAGTTCAGTTCTGTGCAAAACCGAGAAATCGAACGTTTCTCTATAGTAGCAGTACCTTTTGAGGAACGATACCATACCGTATCGTTTGTAGTCTAATTTCAATTCTAAGTAATTCTCCCTTTTGAAGCTATTGTTATATGAAAATATGTGCACAAATAACTTGCTTGCATAAACAGTCAAGGATAAATTTACCTTACCCTTCTGCAGGAGAGTTTTAATAAAAGCTTTCAATTACTGTTATTCTCGTTTTTGTTTTTTTTTTTTTTATTATTTTTCATTTGTTTATTATATTACATTTTAACACAGACAATTTCTCTAATTAATATCCTCGCTTACATATACACATATTGAAACTTGCATATTGTATTTTATGTAACCGCACATCCTCATCTGCAATTTGGTATAATTTTTCATTTTTCGCAGAAGATACAACTATTTACTGGCTCCGCCATCGTATAAATCCAATTCAATTTAATTTTCAGGTACATGTGTGCGTGAGTAATATTAAATGCGCACATTTTGTATACAATAACACAATAACAAAAAAAAAGAATCATTTAAGCAAGTATGTATTGCGCCTGTTGTTGTGTGTGTGTGTGTGTGTGTGATATAAATCTGATGTTCTCTTAGCGAACGTGTTCCTGCGAATTGCGAACAAAATCTCATCAAATATTATTTGCATACAAAGCCAAATAACGCCCACCCAACGATGCGTATACTTGTTGTTTACAAATCATATAAAATAATATGCAAACTATAAATGTGTGTGGTGGATGTACTTGCGTACGTATACAATATATCAGGGAAAGTGCTTGGGAAATAAAATTTAATGTTTTCCATATAAAAACCGTACACACACTAACTTACGTATATTTATGCACGTACGCTATTACTACAGTTTTACCTTCTACTCATACGCCTTCTCGCTGCATTAGTCTCTCTAGGTAACGGAAGTACATGCTGCCTTGAAAATAGATCAAAATCTGTTGTACTACATTGTATAATATAATCTGTCACGCGTTAAACGCGATGTATGTGGGCGTGCATGCTTCGTTTTATGCTTAAGCAGTTATAATATAATATGAATAAATATCAATAAAGCTTAACGTACATGTATAGGAAAAACACGCAAAACTAAATAAATACATGAACTAAGGATGGTACTTAGGCAGGCTTCAATTTCAATTGAATGACATATGCTTTGCTTACAGTAGATAACAAAGCAAGCCCATACATAAACATTATATACCTAATGGCTATAATTCGTAAAATCTTTTTATCAAAAACATTTTATATCAAATTATAATTGAATGAAAGTGAATGAGTAAGAATATATGTAATATGTAGAAGAAAATAAAATTATGGAAAATTGTGTCCCATTAATTATTAATCGGCCTCTGTTACACATCTTTTCATCAAAATGTGAATGTTCACCTAAATCATTTATTATTTTACGGCAGGTAGAACAAAATGACGTCGTTGTTATGTTTCAAAAAGAGGTACAATGAGATCAAAACCAAAATGTATGAAGAAAAACTATAACAATAGACTAGCGAAGGCTCTAAAAATCTTAAACGATCCAACCTCGTTTGCATTTAATTGATCGCTTCAATTTTGTGTAGTAGTTGCCGGCAAAATAATTATTTCATTTTGTTTGTTGAGTGACTTAAGACCTTTTTTAAAGCTTTTCTCAAAAAAGTTTGTGACTTTGATTGCTCCTAAAACTCATTAATCTCTGAAGAGTAGGTTGACGGATGTCGGAATATGCAGGATCAAGTGAAAAATTATTTTGGCTTATCTCTTATATATTAAACTCCTAAACATTTTCATAGCCATCACAGATGGGAGTATACTAAGTTTGTTATTTTGTTCTTAACATGTTACAGATTTCTTTTTTTTTTCTCTTTTCTTTAATATGACCAAGCATTCACGGGATGTTCCCTACTCGGATAAGAAAGAGGATAAGAATGAAGTGTGAAAAGAGAAACAAATGGGGAAGCAGTGCTCCCAGCCGAGTAGGCAGGTGTATGCTTAACCAGCGAGTGCTACGTCTTTCCTGACTGACTGAGCAGTCACTATAGCTATGACCAATGCAAACTCTACCGCACTTTACCGGCTTCATGAAGGCTGTACATGATAGACCAATTAATAAATTGAGTTGAGTTAGTTCTGGTCGTTTGTCTGTCCTTCTGGTTAATATCTGCTGTAGACAGCTAAAGACGGGTACGCATATTGTATTTATGGCTGATTATAACAGCTCAACTTTAAAACTGAGTGGGTATAACTGCAAAAATCTCTTAGTGATAGGTATTGAAAGCATGAGTAGCCAAAATCACGGGTTCAAATCTGACAGCAGTTTGACTATATATGGTCGCAGTTATAGTCGTTAAAGGTATAACACTTTCCGCTTCAGACCTTAGGCATACGCGCCACTAGGCTACTTCTTATTCCTTGGTCTTTGTTCACTTCTTTCGAACCGTTACCGTATTACACATATAAATGAACTCCCCTTAGCGATCGATCATATAACAAAAAAAAAGCGTATATCAATCGAAAACTCTCTGTGCAAGCACTTATTGTGACCTTGTGAAAATAATGTTACAAGCACACTTGGGACTTATGTTACCATGATCCTTACAAATACGGAACTAAAATTCGAAACTGCTAAGAAATACTGGTCCAGAAACTTGGGACTAATAGTTTAGAGATATTTTGCCATCCTTCTATATTGATTCAACATGGGGGGTGTCAAAGATTCGCCCTAGGATGAGTATAAATTTTTTACTTGTTATAAAAGTGATATGTTTTGATGCCGTAAATCTTTGTCAACTATGTGAAAGGCTCTTATTTTTATCTCTTTTTCCTGTCGTCCAAACACTTTCGACCAAACAGTCTCGGGCATATAAGTAAATATACACGATGAAATATCATAATTTTTCAGTAAACTTGTGGCCTGCAAAAGTAAACCGTTTTTTGTTTTTGTTGTTGTTTTGTTGTCTGCTAACAAATTTCCAACTTTGATAACTGCTGCTTCTATTGTTGTTGTTGTTGTTGTTGTTGATAACTACTAGCCATGTGCAAATGATGGAAGTTCGTCGGTGTAATAATATAGCTTAGCATAGGTTGCTTATTGTGTGCCTTTGCGTGGAGAGTGCAGGAGAAGTTAAAGTTGAGTACATTGCGGTTTAGTGTGAATGCATGATTACTTGCGTACAAAGAAAATCCACAACATGACAAAACAAAAAGTGTCATGAGCAGGTTGCCTAAGATAACATTGATTAATCTTCTGTCCACTATATGAAATCTCACAACATCGCTTAGTGAAACATAGCTTTGAATGAATGCATTCAACGACTACGAGCCTGCAAGTAAATAAAAGATATCCATCCATGCGCACATACATATTTATCTTGGCCATTGAGATAAGTAAAAGCATTAAATTTAAACTCAAACGACGTAATTCCTTCATTCACTGGATAGCGATTTTGTTTACAAAATATTTAAAATATTTCTTTGCGAACAAAAAGACTTCACGCCGCAATGTCTCCTCCTCACGTCTTCTCATCTTTGCTCATCGTGCGGACAGGTTTAGTGAAAAAGAAAAATTTAAATTATCGTTAAAAGAGTATTAGCAGTCACCACCTTACATAACATCTGCACTCTACATATAAGATAACTGAGAAAATTCTTTGCGTTTTGACGCCACGTAAACTAAATAAATAAAAGGTATTTTTAGCAGTTACTTGAGAGCCAAATCGCAGAAAAATATCATAGAATATCCTATATCACTATCCCTATCTCTTTCCACACTTCTTTCTACTCACCACCGTGTTACACGCATAGTGGGCATCATTCCCCTAAGTTGTGGATGAAAGGCAGTCATTTCAACTGTCAGGCTTGGGCAGTTTCTCTATAACCCCCTCAACATTTTCCTGTTAAGACTATGAACAACCGCCGTCTAAATATCGACCAACTAAAGATTACACATTACTCAATATATCAGTGTTGGAAAATTCCAAGTCGCGGTTGGAGAAAGTTCAGACCTTGAGTCACCGATGTCGACATGACAATGGTGCTATCACCGTGTCTACTTCGCTATACTACTTCTGTCACTGACTAAAATACGTTTATTATAAAATGGCTTTTTTAAGTTTACCGGTGTACGCATTATTTTTGTGCACAAGACTTGCAAAAACACTTGAAGAAATCGTCGTTAACGCCATAAATTATGTCAAGTAACGTGAATGAATGACACAGAAATTTTGATGAATATTTAGTGTTTGCTGACAATTGGTTTGTTCCCATTTCTCGATTCGGTTTTTGTACGAAATAAAAGAAATTCATTTGTTAGCTTTTTTATAGCGGAAATTTTATTGAGAAAATTTTATCAAAAGAAAAACACAAGCCTTCACTTTTGTGATTAATAACTCTAATACGTTTAGAGGAATTTTCGTGATTCACTTGCAGACTAGAAAAGGCAATAAAATAGAAAGCACAGCATTTAGTCAACGACATGACGCAGACGATAGATAGTCATTAAATCAAAGTAACTGAAAATGCCACGTATTTAAGGAATGAAATCTGTTCTATTCTAATTAGCGAATCTTTGATATAACTAACGTGGGAATCGCTTGGATAAAGTTAAAGGCTGGAAGAAAGCGGAAAAAAAGTTTTTGTTTCCCAAATCAATCTAACGACGGTATCTGAGAGTCAATAATTTCCTACCAATGTATTTCGTTCAAAGTATTGTCTAACACTAACGCGATATTATTCTCTATCTTGTAGTCTGAACCCCAACCCTAACTCCGTGCAGACAATAAGCCATCGATTGAAGTGAGCATTAATCAGAAAGAGTATTGTCTGATGAATGTAGCGGAGAGAGACTAAAAGAGTTAGTAATGACAATGTTTTCTGGTCGAGTTTTACTGTAAGGAGCTGAATCTTATCATTCTAAAATATCAAGGGATCATAACTTTGCACAACATAACACAACGCACCCACTTCTTGGCACAATCGCAAAAGCAGTCTTTGTATCAATTCGTAGTAGACTACGTTTAGCTAATCGACCAAATGGGCAAATCATGGACATTCAGCTTTAGCGTTGAAGTTAACGGTTCGCTTAACTCGCAACAATTGTAACTAGTCGTAACGCATTCATTATTTTTCGCCCATTGCAGCAGTATCGCAGTAGCACTGCCGTTCGACTTAAACTGGCAAAAGTCATGCTTGCTGCACATTGCACTGCCTTACCACAACTTTTTAGGAATTTTAAAATAAAAAATTTCTCTTTTTTTGAATTTCTATAATGTATACTTGATTAGCTTAATGATCCAAGAAGCCATTAAGATAATTTCTTAAGTAAAAAGGGATAATTAATAGTGTAAGATAGCACTGGGCTTTTTTGTTTATACCAATCTAAAGCATGTGCCTTTGTAGAGGTGTGACATGCCACATTCCATTTATAATATCTGGACATTCGTATCTGCCCATAAAGTACATATAGCCTTGATGACCATACAGTTCTCCGATAACTGACACATAACCGCCTGCCTACATACTCAAATTCTCTTGTGCATATTGTAGAGATCCGCATCTAAAATTTATTATGAATTTTACTCTCATAATTTTTCTG
>CCAG010012985.1:0-60454 GCA_001077435.1 Glossina morsitans morsitans | reverse complement strand
GTAGAGATGAATGTATTGAATTAATTCGATATTACTTCGAACAACGCAAGAGCCGAAAAGAAAATTAGAAAAAAAAAATAACTTTCGAAAACTTAAAGTGGATTCTGTGTAATTTATGTAGAAATGCTTGCGATAAATTTAACGACACCACTACGCAACCAGTAGATAAGTTATTACTTTTCAAAACTAATGCTCGATTGTTACAAGCATTTACTGTAGTAGTTATGTAACATTCAAGACTTATGTTCCCAAGTCAAGATGAACTTCCTTTCCAGACCATAAGGTAGTTAGTTCGTGGGTAAATCAATTGTCATTTATCTGCCACAATAAAAGATAAGTTTCAACTTGTTTTCTTCTCATAAATACCTACTTGTTTTTTTTTTTTTTTTTTTAATTTTGTGTAATTTTACCCAAGAAAAATGATTATTAAATTAAGTGACGTTATCCTCTCCTGCGTCTCCTTGGTTGCTGCAAATTCCTTTTTCCAAAAGTAACTGAAATATAAATTGCGGTATAATATATAATTGTTTTTGTTGTTTTTGTTTTTTTATTCAGCTTCCAGCGGATGCGCAATTGGCAGCCAATAAGATGCGAGTATAATAAATTTAATTCTTTGTTTACATTTGTATGGAGAGTTTTATTTAAATTTTATATACCCAATAGTCAATGTATACATGTTTGTAAATAGGTATGCGTGTCCACACATCTGCAAGCAGAACTTAGAGAAATAATCATTTAAAGGGGCGGTCACAATACATTAATGAACGATTTTGATTGGTTTCACTTGAATATGATGAACTGAAACGAACTTGCCTCCTATATAACCCCGTTTTCCACGGCACGTGAATGCAGTAAACTTTTCCTCATGTTAATTATCCTTTTGAAAGCTAATAAGAAACTTTGAACGGGATAAATTGCTTTGAAATCAAGTCAGCCTCACATATAGTCAGCTCAATTCCATTACGTACTACGACCTTAAAAGTAAATACTTGTTCTTTAATTTTACCACACAAAGTCCACAAAATATTAAAATAATCTAATGATAGTCTGAAATTTAGGAACGCCTCCTTTAAGCCTTAACAGATCAATGCCGCCATATAAATGATGTGGCATTTTTACTTATAATGGTATGTGATACGTGTGGTGTGTAGCCGGAAGAAAACTATGGTGCTTTTGTACTGGAAGGTGAGAGGTTTCTTCAACACCCAGAAGGAAGCTTCAGGAACCCTAAAAAGTGCATATTTGCATTTCTCATTAATATCAAGTCTTAAATCTTAGTCATTTCGGTCCGTCCGTCTCCCTATATAGCACCTTTGTATACCGTCTATACCGGCGAACATTAAGTTGCCGGCTTCAAGTGGAAAGTTCTTGCTTGCAGATTAGTATTAAAAAGGAGCGGAATAGGTCAAGGCAAACGCCTACAGTACAAAATAGACTGAAAACGCATATGTCTTCAAAAGCAAAGTGCATTGAATTTTTTTGTTTAATACTCGTAAACTAGAAAAGATGTAATGAGAAAAGTTCCCACGCATATACTACGGGGTTACATCCTAGAGAAACAATCGATGACACTCATTCAATATAATAGAATATTGAGTTTTCTTTTTCTGAACCTCAATAACACAATTTTCTTGCTTTCTTTTATATCCTCTGGATATTGGGCTTCTACATGGAAACATGAATCAAAGCACTGGGGGACCAAAATTGTTGAATTTTCTGAGCAACATTGCGGCCGCAAGCAGGTCCGCATGAGTAGCTGAGTAGATAAAAATCACGACTACCAAGTGATGGTCCGCAGATTCAAATCTCTCAGTGCGGTGAAGCATACGTGCTCGTAGTTATAAAGAGTGGTCACTCAGTCGGTAAAGGCATAGCACTTACCAACTGAGTACATATCCACTAGGTTGCCCGCCACTTCTCATTTCTTTCTCTGTAATTACTTTTTGACTTTCTGACCGTTACACATGCAAAGGGCATCCTCTGAATGATTGGTCAAATTCAAAAAAAATATCTAATAGTTTTTCCAATTATCATTTTCCGACTTGAAATTTAAAAACTGTATGTTTCATGTAATGAAAAACCATTTTCCCGCTTCTGCCGGCAATAGTCCGCTTCGTCTTTAGTACACAAAAACCTCCAACTTAATCGTTGAAAATCATCCACAAACCAAAACCTACATTTTCTCATTGCACCAATCTCTCTATTTTCGGACCTGAATGAAGAATGTTTGTCTAATATCTGTTAAGATATATTTGTGTTCAATCTAAAGTTTGAAATTTTGGAAAAATCATGCTTAAATCTGGCGGACGGACAGATGGACGGATAGATATACCAAGATCGATTCAGTATTTGTTTCCAATAGAGAATACACATACTTTATATAGGGTGTCTGAGGCTTCTGCGGCTTGCGGTTTGCAAAGGTTTCGACAAAAGAATGAAATTTCGTCGCTCTATAATATTGCATGAGATTGGCCGATTTCTCCGATATTATACAGATCCAGGAGGGAAAACATTTTAAGTTGAATTGTGAACCGTTTGATCCAACAACAAGAACTTTTCATATATTTGGTACATTTGAAGCCGGTATCTTCACTTTTTTCACCAGGAGGTCGTTGGCCGCGGACGTTATATACACAGAGAGATAGAAAGGCGGACGGGACACACTCTATGGGGCTTCTAAAGCATCCTTCAATGTGTTACAAAGGTTTTGACAAATTAAATGCATCCACGTCCATGGGTGATGGATTAAAAAAAACGAAAATTTCACGCTCACCCGATGACCTTAGTGATATCGATAGATTTCTAATTTCTAGAGTTTCTGAATCGTATAATTCAGAATTATAGGCGTAGTAATCTCTTCTTGTAAATAAAAAACTTTCAGTAAAGTAATTTGTTTAATAAAACAAATCGATCGTTTATCTATCTAACGTTAAGAGGAAAACTTTTTCCCATACTCAGGCTGATATATTGGTCACATATATTGGTATATATAGACAATAGCTGGGCATTGTCATATAATTCTATTGACACTAAAAAAGACTCTTGAATGAATGTTTCGCTTACGTACCTCTCATATGCATAGAAGTACGTACGTACGTAGATGTTTCTCACTCATGTTTGTTTACACATTTCATTGGATACATTTTTATTCACATACACACACATTTCGATTTAATAAGCATATTTAATAAGCATGTATGAGATGTTTACCCGTTGATGTGCTTTTTTTGTTTTCATATATATATATATGTATGTATATATATATATATAGAGATATGTTTACCTTAATATGTGTATAAATGAATACATGTCAACACACATAAATATATATGTATACGTATATTAATAGATAGGTAATAATGTAACTATTTACCGACCAAGTCCATGCAAACATTTTATAACCATTACAAATGGTTTTTGTTTAATTCCTAATGGTCGGAACGTGATCAAACGATTTTATAATTGTTTGCCTAAAAAAGCCATTTATTATTTATGCTTATTTTACATAAAAAATAAAAAGTTTGCCAAGTTGAAATTATATTAAACATGTTCCCTTACGTATTTTAACAGTTCATCTTATGACAAAAAGTGTAAATGTGTGTAAAATTATACAGAGTAAAGGAGTATAATAATAAGCAAAGCCGGTAAACATAAGCACCGTTCTGAAAATACTTAGCAAAAGAGATAGACCTAGAGATAAAACAATCGATACACTAGTGTACAGCGACAATGTATACGTGGTCAAAATAGTTAATTCTTACGGGCCCTTAGTAAACCGATTGAGAATCCAGCTCATAAACACACAACTTAACTCTGCCTTTTTAAATGCAGATAATTACCTATGATCTCGTAATAATAACGACATATATATATATGTAATCTCTTCACGTTCGCTCTACCAACATGTAAAGGTCATAAGAATCGAGTTTCTTTGCCGCTTCAATTAATTTCTAACCATAAAGCATTCGGACATAAGGTCTCGCTCAGTCCAGTTTACAATTTTGATTGTTTCAGAGGCATTAGATTTTGTGACTTTGTCGTTGTCTACTTTTTTCTCGTTTTTAATATGACCAAGCGTTCAGATGATGTCCTTTAACACGTGCAACACGGTGACGATGGGAAAGACATGACGAAAGACGGCACAATGGGCGTCTGACCAATTACTAAATGTTAGGCCTTTACCCACTAAGTACTTTCTATAACTACGATCAAAACTATGCCCCGAGACTGCGTAAACAAACCGGATAATCTGCAATTTGTAACTAAGTGAACAGTGCAGCTAAGTGAATTTTTCGAGTCAAAAATGTTTTTAATTAGTCCCGTAAAAAGCCTATTACTTGTGATCTTGCTCACAAAAGACTCGCGCAAGGGTAGGGTTGAGGTGTTAATGTCTCGTTACCAACCTTGAAATTCATGAAAAATCGTCACGCTTTGTCCTTACAATGGAAAATCCCTTGGTAGCTTGGTGGTGTAAAAACATTGATAACTGATGATGATGACTGAGCTATACGCAGATCATGTTCCGCAAGAATCGATTACTCAACTCAAACCAACTTCGGCTACTCTACATTCCAATCGTTTATGCCGTTCACATGAAACAAAGTCATGCTAATGTGAAAGTGGTACTAGAAACCATAGATTATAAAACATATTGATGGCAGATTTTTGAAGAGTTTTGTTAAAAATTGTTGCGATCTTGTTAGGTATGCTGCGAGGCTTTAGAAAATCCTGCTGTTTCCCCTGTCAGTGCCGAATGAGTGGTGATCGGTCAGAACATCATAAAAAGAACTTATGGCCTTGAGTAGTATGTTTTGCAGCAGGAATAAAAAATATGGCCAAGGTACTGTTAGTCACATCTTACTCTGAGATGTGAGCGAACTGCCGTCAGACTATAGAACGACACGTAATAAGGAGAACATGTAATATAATACGCCTTTTAATAAATACCTACCTAATTAATATCTAAAAATTATTATCAACTGTGACCGAACGTGTTATACCCACTACGTTTACTCTAAAAAAGACTGAAAAAAGAGAAAAACTAAACGGTCGCACTATATCGCATTGGGTGGGTGTGACTGATTTTTTCTATTTTTGTAGAATTAATGTGAATCTGTCGTAGTTTATGACTAACGAACAAAAAACACAGAAAGCAAAGACGTTCCCAGCGGATGTTGCATCGCAGGCGTGTCCTTTACTCAGTTTGAGTCATTTTCAAATTCTTTTGCAAATTTTCAAGGCGGTGTTATCGTTTATTTTTGCGAACGGAAGAATGCGTAACCCAGATACTACACAGTTGGGCGCACGGACAAACGGACGTTGTGAATTTGACGCTAGTCAAGGATGTTCAAGCTTTGTGAGGTTTTGAAAACTCGCTTCTAGGCGTTATAAAAATTTTCATAGAAAAATTAAAAAAAATGGGCGTGTCCGATTTTTTACATATTTATACATCGACGATGGAATATACATGGGTTTATTCGCTATAGTTTTTGCGTAAGGAATGACGAATCAGTTTTTTTCCTTTAAAAAACAAAAGTGTTGGCAGTTTACGTAGCACTGTAGACGTGTTCTCCAACCGATTTGACCCTTTTTCAATACCAACCTGAAAGCAAGGATTTCCAATAGTTTGCCCAAAATTGAAGCTGATAGCTTGATTTTTGCGGCCAAGCACGCAGACATTGCGCAGACGCACAGACGGACATGTTCAAGCTCTAAGGCTGATCACGCATTCGTTTCGTCGCAAACATTTTTATCAAATGAATACACCCTTATCCTTCAGTAGTTAGTGTAAAGAGTTGCTTTAATCCCAAGTTTCTTTATAAAAAAAAAGCTGAAATTTGTAGACCAGTGTTACCACTACCAGAAATGTAACGAAGTTATTCCATTAGTATTCGAGCAATTTTATATTTTTCCCTCTCTCTTCAATCTTGCATCGAAAAAAATCCTAAAACCTTTGAAAACGCAATGAAACACACTGGCAAATATGATTGAATCAAGAATGTATATACATATGTGTACATGTATGTTGCAAGTAATGCAACAAAAAAATATATTCAAATATTTATTCTTTTATCGATGTATTACCTCATCATCTCTTGCATCTTACATCTATCTATCTATCTATCTATCTATCTATCTAGTCGTATTAGCATTGTTTACACACACCCACACAATCACTCACTCAATCACTCGCAAGCAAACATAATTTTAAATTTGTTCTACATGAAGCTGGAGTGATCTTAATTCTCTGCTCCTCGCTTTGCTTTTGTTGCTTTCTTTTTTTTTGCTTTCCTTGTTATGCATAAAGACATAAAGTGTTGCATGAATAAAAGATTTATTAAATGAACGCACATATATGTCTACACACTCAAACTCATCTTAAACAAAAAAAAAAAAAAAAAAAAAAGAACTAATAGTCTTGAATATAATGTTATTGTCGGTAAATTGCGCTTTCGTACAATTTCAGTTTAGTTTCGTATCAGAAAGGATGCCGCTATGAAACTTTTATGTTTTCGAAAAATAAAACTTCAATTTTATGCGTTTTTCGGTGAATGCATTTTATTTACAGGCTTACACATACATACATACATACTTACATACATACACACATATGAATATATATATATGCATATGAGACAAAATAAGTGTGTTAGTTTGCGTAAATTTAATATGATATACATTTGCAACAGTTGCAACCGCAAAATATTATCATCAACATATCGTCGTCCATCAACATCAACAACAGTTTAAATTTAACCGACAATGCATACTTCAATGCATATATTCATGTATATTGTGTGGTATTGGTTTCATTGCATTTCATTTTCGACTCTTCACACTCAAATACACACACACACAACGCGCACATAAACACTATTCATCGCACTCTCAACGCCAATTTATGTGGCTAAGCAATATACGTCGCTTGGTTGGTTGCTGTGCGGTGTTGATTCGTTTACACATTTCATACATATTCCACAAGGCATAGACTACATATTAATAAATATTAATCACATTGATGGGTAAAAAAATGAAGCATTAAAATATGTTTTTTTTTAATCTTTAAAGATAGATTTTAATAAAGTTTTATGATAAGCATTGTGCGATACAGTTTTCTGTGATTATTTTTCTCTTCTTCTCGAACTCGTAAGCAAAGAATTAAGTTTCACTTCAGTAAGTGTAGCTGCGTATAATTCAGCTAAGTTGCCACTCTGCTTGGTATGTTGAAATTTCAACCGCAAAAGCGAGTCCGGAATAGGACGGGAAATACGGAAAGTTTATGCTCTAGAGTCTCACGGCATGCCTTCCGAATTCTCACTCTTTCAGATGTTGAGACAAAAAACCATAATCTTGTATACCATCTCTTAACCAAACTCCATTAAATCAGTTTTGGCAATAGCGGAAAGGTTATACAGGTTGGAGCAAAAAACAACAATCAATTGCTTATTGACTTGAAATTGTCGTCGAATTCAAAACAAGAAGTGATTTCGTTCGGCTTACTGATCCAGAAAAAAATGTGGAAATTTTTCATAAATTGACTTTATTTTGGATTTTCAAATGAAAAATAAGTGAAAGCACTCCCTACACCCCTTTGCTTAATACAGCATTCATTCATATAAAGACTTTTCAAAGTAAGGCCTTATATTGGAAGTGGTCGAGAAAGTGCTCCGATCTGAACCATTTTCAATGGCTTTTTGTCCTTGAGCCAAACTATCTGGATGTACCGAATTTCATCAAAATGTCTACAAAATATGTAGGGTGAACACAAGAAATAAAACGAACTGACGGACAGGCAAGCTAAAATCGATGTATAAAGTGATTCTTAATTGATGGGTTTAATAAAGAAGTGGATCCACCCAAAGCATTTATTGCATTGTATACATACTCACAAACCGCTAGTGGTGTAGAGTACAATATTGGCAGACACATTTGAAAAATCAAACCCGTAAGTAAGTAAATACAACCGCCGTTTACAGTTTGCATGCTTTAAGCCTATTGCCTGAGTTATAATTGATAAACATCTGCATATTAGATCGAAGAGAATACAATCGTTACAGAAAGAGCTTGAAAGCAAGTCCTTTCAATTTATTATTATTTCTATTATAAATAATTTAGCCAAAGAAACAATTTCAAAGACTAAGTAAACTCTTAAGCTACGACTTTATTTAAAAATTCTACCGCACTTGAGATTTGAACTCACGAACGCACAAGTTGTTAGTCGGGCTCTTGCGCCTACTCGGCCAATCATAGCGGTTTAAGAACAGTGTCTCATAAACAGTGAAGAATTAAGACGATGCCATCCGCCTGAGTGGCCGAAGACAAAGAATCTCGGCTAGCAACCCAATAGTCATGGTTTCGAATCTCAAGTGCAGTAACAAAGATGACTGCCTTAGATGCTAGGGCTTTAAGACTTTAGTCTTGGAATTTACTTCTCCGGCTAATAAAACGATACTGAAAAACCTATTATCTCTAGTAGACATCGAGCGAATGCATCGCTTATATATTTGCTAGGAAGCATAATTTCATAATTACAATCATTCCTCTCAGTCCACTGATTTGTCTATTATTACGGAAAGCTAAATTTAACCCCAAAGCGAACATAATTGTTTTTAGCCCAAGTATTTGTAAAATGCGACAATTTAAAGATCTTCAATGCAAATGTTTTTTAATTTTCATACATTTTTAACTTTCAGTCCATACGTAACAAATATACGTACACACGATATATGCGTCACTACTTTTTCCCTTTTATATAGAAAAGTGTATTTTGCGACATATTTTTGCACATCGCTGTGAACTTGTGTACGCGTATGAGCGCACAACCAGCAGCGATTTCCAATCTATAAGGTACGCTTCCTCCTGTTAAATAAGAAGCTATCGCATAGCTTTTTCTTTTTTAATTAAAATATTTTTATAAAAAATTGAAAAAATGGCGGATACATAAATCAAAATATTTGCTTTACTGAAAAAGTGTAATAAAATGCAGATTGGGAATGACTGGTTTAGAGTGAGTATCTTATTGCTTCTCTTCAATTATTCTAGGAATAAATCAAAGCAATCTGGTCTTTTATTGCCAACATCGACATCGACATCATCAGCAAGCAGTAAACAGCACTTGTCGATGTTATGCAGCTATTAGTACTTTTTATGCATGTTTTCAAGATCACGAGAGTGCACAGCTTTCAAAATGCTTTGAAGTTATGCTCTTGTAATACAGTTTTTATTATTTCACTATTACATGCGCATGCATGTTATTTTCCATGAAGCGCTAAACATTCATTCTCCTCATTATCAGTTTGTTGCATTCAAGAAACAATGTTATCGTTACAATGCACTCCGTATATACAAAAATTGTACGCAAACAAATAAATAGGCTGGCAGTTGCAAATTAAATCAGTTAAATGCAAAATATTTATTTAAACGCGAGCACTCGCACACTGCCCGCAACTTAATCTCACACATATACAAAAAGTAAAAAAAAAGAACCATCTCTTGGTTTTTTTTTCTCATTTTTCTTAAAGTGACAATTCACTTATTAGGGGATGTCCCTGGCGTGTGATCGTCAGAAGGAAGTGGAGAGAGAGGGAGATAGATAGAGATGGAGAGTAATCGCAGCATTTTATTTTAATCCCTCTATCAATGCAATTTAAATAAAGTTATTTGTTTAACGGTCGGTTAACTGAAGAGTTAAAAAAAAATTCAAGCGGTACATAATCGAAAAGTATCCTTATGCCCATCATAGAAGGGTCCGAAAGGAAGGGTGAGAACCTCATAAAAAATATATATTCTTGATCAGCATCAAATTCTAAATCGATTGAAGTATGTCCTTCTGTCCATGCTAAACAATCCTTTGGTAACAGAAACCGAATTGAAATTTGGCCCAAAGATTTGGAGTTCTTGCACGCGTTTTGGTATTAAAGTTAAGCCAAATCAATCAAACATCGTGATCACAGTATAACAATCTGAGGCATCATCCGTTTCAAAAATAAAATAAACATAAACCATCACAGATATAATGATAAAAATTGCGTTTATACTCTATGGATGGCCCTACGGCACCTGACGTTTGCAACTCCTCGAAAGACGCTTCGGGCGATCACATAAAGTCTGTATACTATTGATCAACATTAAGGTATAAAAGAGTCCGTCGTGGCCGAATATAATTGTGATAGTATGTTTTCCAGGGATTTTCAAGCTATCCAGAGAGTTAGGCGTCACGTGCTTATTTGTACCGCCCGCAAGTAATGGTGCTAGAGACGCTGATTGAACTGCTAGGTTAGCTCGCTCTTTCCCCAAGATATCAACACCTCTTGGTATCAACAAAATCTTAATTTTGTTCCCGTAAGCGGTAATCGTATTCGTTGCTTTGTTAATGCGGTTTCACCTGGAATTTAAGGGGCTTCGGACCAATTAGATGCACTTTTGTGTACGATACGATTAATCCGGACTCGCCGTGTGGCATCTACTACTTTACTCAACTTTTTCGCCTTTCTTGTTCTATGAAATCGATAACAAGAGATAGAATTAATTATACTACTTACCTCTTCCGTTAATTAAAAGCAACATTTATTTAAATACAAACTCAAGTAGCGACTACAAAAATGAAGCTCTCTTTTTTTTATCTAGATTTAGTTTGCCAATCAATTTGCTGTTTGTTGGTTTTGCAATTTTTCCATTTTCGGGGGAAAGTTCTTGAAAGTCACAAAAACAATCTCAAACGTGATGGTCGCAAAGACGTAGTGCGCCAAGTTTGATTACCAAGATCGATGGTCAACGAATGTCGAAATTCTCTCTAGATGAATTATTCCGAACAGACATCATATCTATATGCCGATAACATCCATCATAGAATAAGAATGATTATGAAGAACGCAGACAAAGACAACGGTAAGAAAATTGTGATAATAATTGATGTCAAAAAGTTATCCTTATTATCCACAACGACAAATCCTAGCGAGTTTAAAAGAACTATTTGCAAAACCAATCATCAGTAGTGATAAGGAGTGTATGTGGAGAATACAAAATCTCCAAGGCCTCTTAACCTGAATAGTGTTTAATCTTTTCTTTGCAAGTCAAAGTGCTTTCGCAAATTTTTTTCTCATAGAACGTACCCTCGCCAATCCAAAGAAGCATGACATAACAACCCATTTTGCTAATTCTTCTGCGATAAGTAATAAAGATTTGCTTCATCGTTTGCCAATATTTGCTTTCAGAAGTGCTCGCAATCATTAGGATCATTAAGATCGGCATTACGTATGATTGTTGATACGATGTAACCGTTTCATTGCGATTCGGTCTTGGACTGAGCTGGTATTGGTATTGCAGGCGGAAGAATATTTAACTGAGTCACTAAATAATTCAAAATAAAAAGAAACCATAGAGTTGAAAACGGACCATTTTTTATTGATTTTTAAATAACTTTACGGTAACACGAAAAAAAAGGAAATCGAAAAAACTTCTAATTTATTGTCGTAACGAAAAAATCGACGAAAAAGCTTTGGTGTGCAAGGGATAAGATATTAGTTTTTAAAAGATATTTCTCAAATCCATAAATCTGAAAGATATCGAAATGAAAGGATCTACAACTGCCCTGCGGAAGTTTCAGTTGCGAGAGGGCAGAATTGTTCCTATTGGAAAGGATCGTTATCGTAAAAACGCAGCTGGGCAATGAGTAATGAAGTATATAAATCAATCAAACACGCGCTCCATCACTTACAGCATTGTGCAAAATGCAGTTATTCATATAATGACTTGCCAAAATAACGTGCTATATGAGAAGTCATCGAGAAGTGGTCCAATTCAAACTATTTTGAATAGCGTTGATGAAAATTTTTCAAGAAATGCGACCTGTGCAGTGAACACAAGTTAATAAGACAGACGGACAGAAAAGCTTAACTTGACACAAGAGATGGTTCTAAAGGTGGATCCATTTCAAAAACAAATCCAAGGTCTTGGATACATCCGTACAAACTTGCACTATAGGCGATGTAAGGCATAATAGCGAACGAGTAACGAAAACAAATACTGTAGACATGCAAAGATACTTTCTGGCAGCCTTTATGCTCAATAAGATTAACTATATATATCGTAAAACTGGCAATATGCAAATATCGCATTTGCTTCAGGGACTACAGACTATCTTTAGTTGCACTCAATTCGCGACGAAAGCAATTGCGATTGAATCGAATATTATGGCACGTAATTAATGTGAATTGTTGTAGGCTTTGAAATTTAATGGACCACGAATTCAAATGGAAAACATTAAAATATATTTTCTCTACATAAATGCTCCACTTTTGTGTTTGTCTGTTACATTTAACGAAAAGTATTTGCCATCAATTGAAAGCAACCTAACGATATCTAATCCTAGCAACAATAATATATCTTTTCAAAGGAAATTGATAAATTTTCCTGAAGCTATTGCTCAAATAATTACTTTCGAATTTTTGAAATTTTTTCAACTTTCGAATTTTCTTTTCAAGAAAAATGTGAAAATTTGAATGAATTGAAAAATTTATTCTCAAACTCCACAGCAACATAACACATTTACACTAAATGCTCTTAGATAACATTATGATCTCATTTCTTGGAACCCCAAGTTGATAGATTGAATTTCAAGTATTTTTTATGTGAACGAACTGAATTCATGGGTTTAAAGACGGCATTGTCATCATCAAAGATCTTATCAACTCGTACGTTCACTCTATTCTTTTGTTTTTCGTAAAAGGAAGCTAGTCGTTCTTTCGAATCTATCACTTTGCGCCTTGGAACATGTTTCAAGGAAGTTACCCAATCTCCAGTCGTTTTAAGATCCAACAAAATGTTTACCATTTGATTTAATGTTAAAGATTTTCCCGAACCAGAACCCCATTGTAAGTAACGATCGAGCGGCAGACGTGCTACCCGTAACCCAAGCCGTTTCGCCTTGGCCAAAGATAATGGTTCAGCGTGTCTCTACACATTTAAAAATATTGAAAGATATTTCAATAAATTCGTAGAAATACCGTACCTTATCCACCATGGCTCCAATAACGTACACATCGTCCGCATTATAAGTTTCGAGATCTTTTTGGCAATCCTGAAAATAAAGTACATATAAGTAAGTACACAAAGTTAAAAACTAATCTTTAAAAAAGAAAGTGAGAAAATTATATTTGATTGTGGCCGAATGGTCTAAACACACCCCCTTTATTATCAATTACATTACAAAAATCTTTATTGTGTGGCTTACGGATAATAAGAAAAACATTCTTTTCTTTTTCTCTTGAAAACAAAAATGTTCTCCGTTCATATTCTATTATGCGCCTGTCCTTCGAACGATTTGGTCGATTGTCAATATCAGCCTACGTATATATATTTTCCAATACGTTTGCCGAATTTGAAATCGACACATTTATTTTCGCCACCAGATCTATGTTGACCGCAGGCAAATCAATAGATGGACTGACGGACAGACATGTCTCAATCGATTCGTATGTGGACATTGTCCAAAAATACATATTGCAGAAACTCTAAAGCGTCATTCTGGGCATTGTAAACTTTTGAATACAAGAATGAAATTTCAATAGTCTGCAATGCTTGATGAGCGTAGTCATTCTTCCCATTTCTGTCCAAGATACTAGAAAATAAGTTATAGAATATACATATATATATATAGAATATAAACGCATACAACGTATCTATTGTAGCTTATGTGTAGTAAGCAAAAAAATTCAAATTTTTTATTATTCAAAGTACAAGCTTTTTTCAGTTATGTTCCACTATAGACATGTACTTTGGCCGATTGAGCCAGTGTTCAATATGAATCTGCCTGCAAGAAGTTACAGTTTTTTTGCCAAATTTTAAGTCGATATTTCCGATCGAAAGAATATCACAGCAGACGTTACACAAACGGGTAAACGAAAACTCAGAATTTGAACAGGAATATATATACTTAATGGGGTCTCCTTTTTCCGGGTGTTTTGACAAAATGACTATGCTCTTAAGCTTTGGTGTAAAACAAAAATTAGCGTAAATAAATTACCACTTACTGGCGTAAGGTAAACTATATTGTCTTTGGGGAATATTTCAGTAAAACATTTGCTATGGATATTCATGGGAAATTCCGGATTTAACATTGTGGGTATATAACTTTGAAGTCTCTTCATACAGGCACTTTCCAAGTTGACATTACAATAATGCAAGTCGAAAGGGTCGTCATGAGCCCGATTTTCAGCAAAGCATAACATTAATTGTTTAGCCGCATTTTCAGCCTCTCTCCTATCCATTTGATTATCGTACGAACAGTCGAGTACAATTTTAGGAGAAAACATCATTGCCCGTATTAATCTGCAGAAGAATAATCGCATCATGAAGAGAAACATTAAAATTTTTAACTACCTATGATTCATCCAATGATTAATGGTCGCATCATATACTCGCAGAAACATGGAAACATTTCCTAAGCCATAAACAATGTGCGGATTTTCAGCTCTTTCTTTACGTATTGCCTCAATACGTTCTTGTGCGCCAGCTGCTTTCTCTTGCTTTTTGATTTTTCTTGACTCCGCTATTGCCGCATTTTTCCACAAAAATGAATATAATTTCATCCTGGCCGATCTGGAGGGCATTGCTATGATTTGATCCCAATGATGGTCTTTCAAAGAATCTAATGTTGGAACACGCTTGCCTTCTTGACGCGCAACCTCTGCTTCTAATTGCAATACTTTCAGACGGCGTTCCCGTTCCTCAGGACTGATCGCTGGTGTCTCCCTTTTCATATCAGTGTTAGTCGCACTTAGAAAACTTTCCAAATCTTCTTTTTCATTCTCCAGCATATTTGCATTGATTTTTTTATTTACCGCAAATGGATTTGTAGAGTTTTGGACACGGTTTTGGTCTACACATGCTGCCTCTGTAATTACTTGAGAACTTTTTGATTGCAGTAAGCGTTTAAACTCCACTGTTTTTCTTGGCAGTAATACTATGCAATTTTTAATTACAGTTAGCTTGTTAAACATAATTTATCCAATTTTTAAAAATATATTCTAGCGGTTATGTACAAGCACGTTCACTCTTCTTCTTTTTTTTTGCAAGTTGTCAAATCAATAACAGATGATTCAATGTTTTGAGTAAAATGTTTATTATTGTCATTAAAATCATAAAATGATAAAAACGGCGTTACCATTGATAAGCATTCAATTCGCCTCGGGATATATAGGGAATGACACAATGAAGCTTCGGTTATATTCCCACTCCTGGGAGAGAATCCATTATATAAATTTATGACAATTATTTTATAGTATATATATTTATATATATATATATAATTTATAAAGCTACAAAATTCATGTAGCTAGTAAAAATTTCTCCCCCGACACGATTTCACTGTGTTTATAATCATGTCTACAGAGATTTTGACAGAGACGTATTGACACATCAATCCTGTTATAACGATGAAATAATTTCAATCAACCTACACCAAGAAATTATTTCAATCATTATTTCATGATGTAGCCTTGAAATACTTTTTAATGGTTATTATTGCAAAATTACATTGTCATTAATAAAATTAAACTGATATAAACAAAAATTCATCGTGCCAACTCCATAGCGGCTGCCGAACTTGCAGGATTGTCAGATTTTCCATTACATTCATTTTATCCACCTTTAATTCCTATGCTTGCCAATTAAGTTCTCTTTCATCTCGTTTACCACCTATGGCTGAATCTACGGCTTTTCCCCGTTACGCCTTTTTTTCAGGCCAACACATAAAAATTGAACAAATGATAAACCATGTAAATGAACACAACAAAGTCGCGATTTCATTGTGTTCCATCCTATCAGTTGGGGGTAAAATACACAAAGCAAAGGAAACATCTGTTTTACTTCAATAAACAACTGAGTGCTTCTTCTTACAAGGTGATAAACATTAGAGGCGTACCTTGGTAAATAAAATCGGTAATACATGTAACTATTTCCAAAACAATAAAAACGATGCTAAAACCAAAAGCCTTAACTCAAGTGCTAAGTCAGGCGAATACTGGGGGTGTTCAGAACACTTTGTATGTAAGCGTAAATCAAAAAATGTTTCCCAAAGAAAAAAATGTATATCTCCAAATATTAGATTACTCAGCCAAGAAGGTGCTTTACTGGCATATTCTGGATATGGTGATAAAGATAAGGATGCTAGAGTCACAGCGGCCATTGCTAGTAATATCTGGGCTGCTTATGAAAAACACGGTCGTAATGCGTTTCGCGAAGATCGTTTAACATTTGTGCTCTTGGACTGTGAATGCGGTCATGTAGCGATAACTCAGGTTTCTTAATTCTATAAATTATATAATTGAATATATATATATAGAGCATAACATGTATCCATATCTAGGTCGCAGGCATCTTATTATGTTTATATGCGAAAGAATCTGTGGGACTTGGCTTGTTAAAACAGAAGACGATGGCTTTAGCAACGTATTTAGAAGGTCCGTTAAAGCAAATAGCAGCCTCTTAAAAGCCATTGACTATCGGGAGATCGCTTTATTCCTTACCGTATTTAATAAATATTTACAATAACGTAATAAATAGTAAATGGAAAAAATGAAATCTTTGAATGGATACACTTTCGTTCGTTTTTATTTTTATGAAATAGTAATTTGGCTGCATTAACTGTCCATTACTTATTCAACGGCGTATAACTTAAGAGTACGATCCATACTTGTCGACGCAATATATCGGGCATGTTTACCGAAACGAACACCAGTAGCCAGGGCTGTATGGTCATTGAAAATCTTTAAATCCTGCCATTGTTTAGACAAATAAACTCTGAAATAAAGAAAAAAAAAAAATCAAATCTGTAACTATAGTTGCAATCAAGTACATTAACATGGAAACTAAACAGATAAAAAATTTGTATTTCAAATACGCTATAGTTTGCAATTTTCTTCAACACAATGCGCCGATTTAAGAATAAAGTTTACAACAAAATTGAAGGTAATCTAGAGTTTACAATACAAAACAATAAACATAACAATACTAATTGGAGCTTTTATTAATTAGACTTTTATAGCACTGCAGACTTAAAAGATCCTGATACGCCCAAACCAATCAATCTGACAATAAATGATTTTGATTCGGTAAAGCCTTACACGACATGGTTTTATATTCTGCCTTCATATTTAAAACATAAAATAATTGAGTTCAGTTAGTTTGTTTGAGTTTAATATTCAAACAGATCCATTTTTTACGATACGTTTTGTTCCTTTCCGCATTCCATTTGGTAGATATCCATGTGTTTTAAATGGATTTTACTGATTTTATTTATTAATGATTTTAAAAAGAAGTATTTTTTTTTTTTTAATTAAAGACAGGAAAGCTAACCAATCCTCGTGCACCTTGCGTCGTAAGCACCATCGATCCAGATTACTCAAAAGCGATAAAATGGCAACGTAATGCAAAAAAATTTCGTATGAAAACGTAAGTACTGAAAATATACTGAATCAAGTGTTTTAACACCCATAGGTCGGTCTCTAGAAGGTAAACTATTGAAAAAGGATTTAAACCAATACCAGATGGAACAACGTAGAATGTCTCATGAGACCATTTTACCTTGTATCCATTTCTCATAAAACTTTCACTTAAAATCTGTGGAGGAAGCTTGGAGTTTCTTCATCTTATATTCTTACCATCACTATATTAAGATTGATTAGATGTCTCGCCTCTTATATCGTTTCTAACAATAAGTTGCAGAGTGTTTCATATGAAAGAACATCGTAAGATTTTGGATTCTGATCGTCAAACGCACCTTAACATCAGAAATCAAGTCTTTCTTAATAAGCCCACCCGAATGAAAAGAGCAGCATATTTATAGGAGAAAATGTTGCTTTGCTAAATTTGAACCAGTGATGAATTTCCTGCCTGACGCATAAGCGTTTATTCCCATCAAGATTATTCTTCGCTAAGGTTGTTGTGGACAGTTCTGGAACTTGTCAACAGTCCTTATAAAATTCTTAGCTTGAGGTCGTTGAAAGTGACCGTTAAGACATTCCATAATTCATAACTCCAAATTTGCCTCTATGTCTCGATCTGATACTGTACAAGGCTATTATTATCGATATCCATTTGTTGCCTTTGCTCATAGTTATGAATCAAGAGGTTGTACAGTCTTACTGACACGAACATTAATTAATTAATTATAATAGTAATTATTATTATTAATTAATAAACTCTAAACTAAAATCTGCGTACCTGCAAAGCTTACTAGATAAGTGCAACCTAACGCTAAAAGACGAGACGATATGATATAAAAAGATGTATGTCGATCCCATTCGATCTATATATAATTGGTTATTATATTTTCATGATAAAGTGATATTTTGAGATTAAGAGAGATAGTACGCAATAAATTTGTAATCTACGCTACGCAAGAAAGGTATATAGAAAAACAACGAGAAAGCGCCCATCAAGAAGAAATCTACAAACGTATCACAACTGCCAACGAGGTAAACATAAATGTTGCATAAATTCATTTCTGTTTGCTCATATATGCTTTGCTTTGCTTTTATGTAGTTTATGGAGGAGTCACTCAATAAAGTGGAGCAAAATGCTTTTAAAGAAATGAAAGAAACTCAGAAAGAGTTGGAAAAATTGAAGGAGTTTAAATTCGACGACGAATTGAATGAAACAAAAGCCAAACACCAACGAGTGATGATGGAGGTGCAACAAGAGTATGGACGTTTCCTGTTTCTACTTAAACTGATTGTAAGTGTTCGTCTTCGGCGACTAGCAATCAAGATGCCGCATCTAAAATGGTATTCATTGTAGAGTTATTTCGACAATATAATCGATCCGGAGGATATTAATCAGCAAGAGCCGCCTGCCTTGGAGCCTTTGAATAATATTCCCGGAGTTGAAAATAGTAATAGCGTAGGGGAAAAGGATATTGTTGTTGTTACCAACTACATACAGACAATTGTGCGACCATACCTAGCTAAACGTAATCATCTGACCGCTGAAAAGTGGTTTAAGGTAAATACACATACATATCGTTCCGAAACTGAGTACAGCGACATTGCTTACTTAAAGGGATACGAGCATATAAGACAAAAAATATTCAACTACTATTGTAACTTAACTCGCGTAGCTGTGGTGAATCATGTGGTTCTCATTATGCATGAAAAATCGGTAAATGAAAGAATAAATACTCTTGTCCCTCAACTTAGCCTGTAACATTTACAGGAAAAAGCCTTTGCTCGCCTTATCGTGAAACCTGTGATGTTGAAGCAGCCGGAAATTTTACAGCAGAGAGCTATTTATTTGCGCGAACGAGCTTTGAATATACTCGACATCTTCGAGGAGAAACAAAAAAAAGAGTACGTTATCGAGATTTGGAAAATTGACAAAAAATAAGAACTTAAAATATCTTCCAGTCATCTTTGGTTGAAAATAAAAGCAACGATACCAATCGTATTGAAGCGAGTTGAGAGAGTGATTGATACAATTGACGGTAAGGATACCACTGAGATGCCAGTAAAGCATGTATCGAAACAAAAGGCACCTTCTGCGGCCCAAGTGAAAACTGCAACAACCTTTTCAAGTAGAATTCGACAGGATCATCATGAAAACACGTTAAACATGGTTGAAAAACTCCAATGGCGAGTTATGGTAATCGCAATATTGTCCACGTTGTAGGCTAATTTAATGTTTGTAAATAATGCACAGAATGTACTGCAAGATTTGGAAAAAATCCCACCAAGGGAATGTAGACGTATTGAAAGAAATGTCCGGAAGCGTGTGCAAATGGAAATGGATTCTTCGCGAAAGGCGCTTATTCGACAAAATCGCTTGCATCATTGGGTGGAGCATTTCAAAAAGCATGAAATTCTCCGTCATCAGGAATAAGTTCACTTTTACACAATATATAAATCTTACCTTACATCAGTACCAGCAATGGCCAGATAAGTGCCGCTTTGATCAAAACATAAATCTTTCACTTCGTAGCCGTCATCTAATTGTATAGTTTTAAAGTTTTTCAGTTTGCGTAGATCCCATAATTTAACGCATGCATCATCGGCAGCTGTTGCCAGATAATAGCCATTCTCCGAAAATGAAATTGCCGAAATTGGACCCGTGTGGCCCGGAAAATTTGCAACATTACTCTGCTCTTTTAGATCCCAGATCTTGACTTGAGAATCATCAGTGCCCGTGCCAAAAATCAGGCCGTCCGGATGAAACTGAGCAGTTGTCAACCCGACCTCGGCAGTGTCGATAACCTATTTTTTATTTTATTTTTTTTTTATTTTTATTACCAAATACTTCTTGAAGCGTCTAAAAATATGAATGCAACAAACCTTTGTTAATAAACGACCAGTGCGAATATCAGAGAAAGCCCAATGTTTATCTGATGAAGTAGATAATACGTAATCGCCGGTAGGATGCAAAGAAAGACCCGTAACAGTACCGTCATGACAACGCAACAAGAGTTGTGTCTGTGACGTTGGCACATTCCAAACGCGTATGGTGGTATCAGGAGAGGCAGTAATAACTGTATCTTCATCGGGATGATAAATAACGTTTGTGATTTTTTTGGTATGCCCCTTAAGGATAGCAACCACCTGTTCTGTATCCTTATTGAAGACTGTTGCATTTTTATCGTTTCCTCCAGTAAGAATTTTACTATGATCCGCGCTATTAATGTCCAAGGCCAAAATACCCGGAATAGAGGCCGAATGTAAGCCGGGATGAGAAGCGATCGTAAGAAAAGTTTTTATCTGATCTTGCGCTACTAGCTCCTCGGGCACAGTACGGCCTCGTTTTTTGCGCTCTTGTGTAAGCACGGTAGCCTTATCCTGTAATTTTTGTATAACATCGGTGCTCATTCCGGTTTGTTCGACGGGTTGCGTGGCGATGCCTCCAGCTTCAGCAGCAATGGCTGGCTGGGGTATAGTCGTGGAAGCAATTGATGCACCTATGCCTGCTTGTGGTTTCAATGTGGCCAAAGCTTCGCGAGCTGCTGCCACCTCCTTATTGAGACGTGCAATTACACGGCAAGCCGCATCATGCTGATACAGTGCATGTGATAATTCTTGGCGTGTGGTCTGCAATTGTTGTCTCTGGGTAAATGAATGCAACATGAGAGCGTCCCACTCGTCTTGCATTGTTTTGAGGGTTGCCGGTATACTCGTAGCGCTGGGTGGCTTCGGTTTTACAATTGGTGGTGTCTTCACCTCAATTAAATCTTCGATTTTCATCTCTTTGCCGTTAATTGGATCGCAACCATTCTCGGTTATGTATTTTTCAATAATACGCTTCTCAAAAATTGCTCCGGAAAACGGCGATACGACCGCAATGTCAGGCACCTCATTTGTAACTAAAGAAACAACAACAAGAAAAGTTGTGCATTTATGATATTCTCAAGCCTGGCGCTTCAGTTACACACATTGCACACTATTTATTATGTTAATATTAAACGAATTAAACTTACTTGCACAAATTAACGACATATTGTTTTAATATCTTCTTTCCTCTTCAAATATTACTTATTTTACGTTAGGGTTTCTTTTAAAAAATTAGCGCAAAACAATTGAAATTTAGATTCTTGTTGTAGGAAATTACTAAAAAAATAAATTTGCCGATGTTGCCACATTTGATTTCAAAGAAGACTTGAGGTTAATTTTTAAACCCTTTAGAATAATTACACGCAACGTTGATGGCTGACGCAACGAGGCATCACTTTCGATTTCGCGTTAAAAACTCCCAAGGGACAAACACAATGGTTAGACGCGTTACCATATTGTTTTACAGGAAAATGTAAAGAAAAACTTTTAGTTTTAGAAACAATAATAAAGAAATCAAAATATAAAATATAACAAAACAATTTCAACTTTAAATTAAATAGTCTTTGTTGCTTGTATTTCGTTTCTTACAAAATAATGCACGGTGTAAACCAAAATGCACATCAATTTAAGATAAATATAAATTAAATAAATAACCTTGAAACTTAAAAGCAACGATCACCACTTGTTCTTGTGTTTCTTGTTTTACTTCTATGTTTACATGCAACACCATATGAACATAAAGTTTTGTAAAATATTTCCAAAGTGAGAGTCTTAACACGAAAATGGGAATAGCTCCTCATTATGTCAGCCCTCTTAGATTCTCACCCGAAAAGTACGAATAGCGCCCCATTGCGTCAGCGGCTATACATGGTCAAATATTAATAAATCAAGGAAAACATTTGTATAAAATGATTAAACAGCATTTGATTAAAAAGAGAACGATGCTAACCTGGCCGTCATGCAGCAAACGTAACAAATACCAATTAATTAAATCTCATTCTAGATGTATATCATCCCAAGAAAGTGGTAGATAGGGGAACCAGTGTCTGCGTGAGCTATTTAAGATTAGGCTTCGCAGACGCGGTTAAACAGAACAAAAGAAATGTTTGACAAAAATATTTAAAATTGGAAATAAATCGCGTTTATTGTTTGTTTTGCATTCCTTATAAGATGATATTGAGTTTAACACGTGTAACATAAAAAACTATTTAAATTACTGGAAAATAAATATAAATTAGATAGATGATTTCAATATTTAAAACAAATTATCTTAATTTATTCTTAAGTGCTTTTTTCTTATTGTTTTACTTGTGTGTCATATCCAAAGTAACAAAATTTGCAAACTCCCACCACCACTCGTAAAAAGTCGGTGCAGTAGAAATCTCATCCCTCACACAATAAATTACCACTCCTATTTTCGGGTTGGGACTCCAGGTTTGCCGGCTTTTTACAAAATAATATGGGAATTGTCAAAGTTTTGCATGTACGCATAAGCAAAGTGAAGCAAAACGAAAAAAAAGCTCAAGAATACATGACGGTACTTTGTTTTGAATTCTACGGTTGTTTAGTTATTTTTTGTTTATCTTACACTAATGTACATTTTTTGTATATTATGTTATTTGCTGTTTTGGTTTATACCATGCATTATTTTGTGAGAAATGAAAAACAAAATGAAAGTAACATATCGTTTAACACGAAACTGAGTTTAAATAAATTCACTACAAAGAACTTTTAAAGTTGAAACAATATTTTTTATTTCTTCCTCCGTCTTTTCCTTTGTCTGAGAAACTATCGTTGTATATTCATTGCTTCCTATGTATTTGGTTTGAATTTTATTAATCTTTTTTTGGTGATCCTCATTTATCTACCTCCGTCCAGGAATCTTACTAGTGCATTAATCATTTCCAAGTACTCACTACTAAATATCCTTTTCCATAAACAACGTACCGCCAAGATAACAAATAATAGCTCACATTCACGCAGACGTCTTCCTTTCAAACGCCAGGCTGGCCATCAATAATTTTTAGCATATTTAAATTTCTCCTTTTGTTCACGACAGTTCGCATTGGTGGCATTTGGTGGTTCGCTAAAAGGATTTTATGTATATAAGCGCTGCTCATCACGAGGAGCAATCGTTTGTGGTGGCGATGGCGTTTCAAATTCATGCAGACCAGCATCATAATACAAACTGGCACGATAAGGTCGTAATTCCCAAGGAACTTGATCTTCCATGTCAGTGAGCTGAACGCCCAAGTCTTCCAAAGTTGGTACTTTTTCTAGAACTTTATCGGTGACACATTCAAGTTCTAGTCGTTCCATATGTAAATTACCTATAGGTTGATTAGGGCTAATCCACTCAGTTAAATTAGTTTTGAAAATGAAAGTGGGGTCAAAACGCATATCGTAACGCAAGTAACCCCAACACTTCTCGTCCTTACGCATAAGTCGGTTGAACCAATCGACCAACTCTGATAATTTATAGCGTTTAGGCCCTACAGCCTGATAGATTTTTCCAGCTGTATCAGGATCTTTGACAGAGTTGACTATCCCTTGAGCTACATCTGAGACGTAAACTGGTTGTTTCACAGTTCGTTCACCGCTAAACCACAATGGCGTGCCTCGAAGCTGACGACGCCATACATGCGCGTAGTAGCGCAGAAATCTATCTTCGGAACCATAGATGTCTGCCGGACGTATAATGGTAGCGTTTGGGAATTCTTCAAAGACGGCCTGCTCACCTAACCGCTTGCTGCGTAAAAATTTGCTACCTCCTGATATAATATGGCGTTCGGGCTTCGGATCAACATTTAAGGCGGAAACATGTATTAAGCGTTCAACACCCATTTCGCGGCAAATTCGTGCGATCCGTCTCGCTCCATCCACATGCACATCTTTGAATTTGAAATTTTTCGTTTCGTATTCACGACCTACCAAATTTATAACCACATTGGAATGCTTGCAAGCCGTGCGTATGGCTTTTTCGTCGCGCAAATCATAGAAATGAAACAACACTTGGCCTAAATCACCACATACCTTCAAACGCATTATATCAGACTCTTCACCTCGATATGGCAGAACCATTTGGGTACCCGACTTTCCTAATTTGTTGCATACGTAACGACCCAAAAATCCGCTACATCCAAAAACAGTTGCTACAATACCATTAAAACTACTTCGGCCGCCAGTGCCACGTTTTATAGCACCTAAATTCGTGGTCTTGAGGGGGCGTGGCGCATCAGTGGAATAATTATTTGTTCTCTGGTAACCCACTACCGCTTTGGCAGTTTGCTTCGCAATACGCCGATTACGGGTTACAATTAATGCAGACATAATGATTGAAGAAGCAATAATAGACTTTTCACAAATTTAACCCTTTCGCTCAAAATCCCTTTTGCCACATTCTAGGGTCTGCTCTTTTAAACCAAATCGTTACAAATGCACTTTGACGATATAAAAAAATGGATATTGATCCAAGCTAAGCCGATATTACATCATTTAAACTCTTCCATTTTATTTACTAAAATTTTGGGGTTGTTTTCTTATATGAATTGAAGGCAAAAAAAAAAAAAGTCATTCATATGGTTAGTAAAAAAAAGAAAAGTTACCGCAAATGCTTATAGACAGGAAATTAATAAATTCCCCGCTTTGGGGAAAAAATATTGAGAGAAATGTCTCACCAGATGGAGTTTTATATGTTTTATATCACATGTAATTTGTTATTCTAATGCTCGTCTAGGAAGTGAATTTTTATTTCCTTAAAGGTAGTTTTGTATTTCGTCAACCGTGTCAGAAGTTAAATTAATAGGAAAATGAGTGAAATTTCTGAAAAAATTCGCTATATTTTGCAATTTTACTACGAAAAAGGCAAAAATGCCGCGCAAGCCCGTAAAAAAATTTGCGATGTTTACGGTCGAGATGCTTTATCGAACGCAACAGCATGTAGGTGGTTCGCCCGCTTCCGTTCTGGAAATTTTGATGTCAAAGATGCTCCTCGATCTGGTCGACCAATCACTGAAAAAGTCGATGAAATCTTACAAAAAATCGAAGAAGATCGACACATAAACAGCCATGACGTTGCTAGGGAATTAAATATCGATCATAAAACAGTTCTTAACCATTTACACAAGGCTGGATACGCAAAAAAGCTCGATGTTTGGCTGCCGCAAGAATTGTCAATGAAAAATTTAATCGATCGAATTTCTATCAGCGAATCGCTACTCAAACGCAATGAAATCGACCCATTTTTAGAGCGATTAATAACGGGCGACCAAAAATGGATCGCATATGACAATAAGAGGCGAAAAAGATCATCGTCTAAGATGGATGAAACTGCACAAGGGGCGGCAGAACCACAATTAGTACCACGCAAGATAATGCTTTGTGTTTGGTGGGATTGGAAAGGAATCGTGTATCATGAACTGCTGCAACCGGGCCAGACGATTGATTCCACACTCTTCTGCCAACAATTAACGCGTGTGAAAAGCGAAATTGAGATAAAGCGCCCAGATTTGATCAATAGCACAGGTGTCGTCTTTCATCATGATAGTGCCAAACCTTTCACTTCTCTGTTGAGTCGGCAAATGTTGAGAGAGTTTGGCTGGGAGATTTTAATGCATCCACCACATAGCCCGGATTTAGCCCCGTCCGACTACCACTTGTTTCGCTCTTTGCAAAACTCCCTTCGTGGTGCAAAGCTGACTTCAGAAAAGGATTGCGAAAATTATTTAACCAAATTTTTTGCCGCTAAACCACAAAAGTTCTACGCCGATGGAATTATGGAACTTCCCGAAAAATGGCGAAAAGTTATAGATAGCAACGGCCATTATGTACTTAAATAAAATTCATAAAAAAAAAAAACAAATCTCTCAATATTTTTTCCCAACATGCATTTGATAAAAAGGCACGGTATCGTCGTGGCCGCTAAAAAACAAATATTACCGTACGTAAAGAATGTATTGGTTGTACTGAGGTAGAATTCGTTGACGATGAGTGCCCGTGTTAATAATTATAGAGAGATATACGAAACTTTACGGAGTTACTTACATTAATTGAAAGAACTTACATTAATTGAAGACCAAAAAAGTAGATCGTAAGCAGTAAAAACAGCAAATTTGTCGAACATGCTTTTGGACGTATATAAAAGACCGTTTTGCAGGAATCCGATGAAGAGTGTGCAAGCAAATAACCAAAGCTTCGAGAACAACAGCCATAGGCAGAACTAATGACTATTCAAATGATTACTTTTGCTCTACCATTAAGCACTGTAATCGGCAAACGGCCTTATCAGACGACAAAAATTTCTGAATTAGCGCTTGTTGCGCTACAATGTCTACACAAAATTCAGGTGTTCAAGAATGAGGAAAGTTTTCTCTTAAACGTCTTCAAAGAATCTCAAAGTCAGTGACAGTGCTTCCCGAGCAGTATCGAGCTGAGCGGATAATAATAAACGAAATGTTCAGTAAAAGAGTTATATATGCGTGGTATAAACATAAAAGGGTTCATATGCGAGAGCTTTGCATAATTTTTAAAACGACGATGACAAAATGAGCTCAAAATGAAATTCGCAATGTGGGAAACCGCTTAAGGCGCTTGCAGAGAATTTCAGGTATGCTATCATTTTCTATATAAGTAACGTAGTAAAGCAATATTGTTTTGATAAGGGTGGTTAAGATTGGTTAAGTTCGACATGCTTTTCAAACTGCGGTGTTCCCGGTTTTTCGGTATACACTCGAATCAATTGTAATGCATCCCATGTAGCATGCAGTATCCCACGGTATTTCCAATAACTGATAGCTGCTTTCACTATTAAATAGAGAATTGTTGTTGAACCCAAAAGGTGAGCATTAAAAATTGTCGTAAATTCATTATTTGCTCCTGTTTGCAGTGCAAAATTGTGTTGCGGCCTATTGAGTTAATAAGCAATTTTATAATCAATCTTTCGATCATTGCTGCTTACTATTAATTTTTATTTAAATGGTTTTCAAAAATTGTTTTGATATCTTTTGCATTGTTTAGATATTCTCTTAGTAACATAATTTTCTCCTCCTCCAGTTGTAACATTTTTCTTCCAAAGTCTTCAATTCTTGCTATTCCGTTGTGTATTTGTTCGTTACATTTTCTAAATTCGTTTAAAATTTGCTTTCTGTAATATTCTGTTTCAGTTGCTTTGGAATAAATTGGTGAGGCAGGGGCATTTTGACTTTGTCGCATAGTGGCGCTTTGACTTCGGGGCGCGGAATCACTTTCACTTCCGCTACCTTCAAAATATATAAACGTTTATATGGAATGGTTCTTATAATATGCAAATAAATAAATATTCACATGAGTATTGACTGTTTGAACAACTTGGAAATATTTCTAATTCCGGCTCTTCTCTCTTTATAGTATTCTCAAGCGGGTCTTCTAAATGTTAAATATATAAAATTAATTAAACATTACTAATGCTAACTGCATTAAGACATGTACCTGTTATGCATTCTTCTGTCTGAATGTTAGGAATCGGTTGACCCCCTATTATTTGGTGTACTTTTGTATAGTATATCCACTCAGATGGCCCGCCACCAGAGCATTCAACATTTGCCCTTTCCTTTCTAGAAACGGTTACTAATGCTAATAATAGATATGTTTATAAAATTTCAAATAAATGCATAACATACCTATACTTGCTTGTAAGGTTGTGGATTTTAGTCTTCACCTCTTCCGCGAAAACGTTGATGCCATGCCGGCTTAATTCTTTGGCGATTTCTAAGTATACGTGGCCGCTTCTTCTTGGACCACGCAACTCTTCAATATTTTTAGCCCACAGATCGAGAAGAGCCTCATCACCGTATGGTTTCCATGTGTAACGTGTTTTATACGATCTTTTCCCTTTTTTGTTTTCCATTATTTACAATTCGCGTTTTCAGTGAAAACACCCTCGAAAACCAAAGTTATTGTCTCTGTTTTTTATGTCGCATAACGCTCGATTTGGCAGCATTGGAAATCGTATGCATCATGTCGATGTGTGATTTATGTAATTTGAGTATATTTTAAACACATATTTAAACTTTTCTTAAGGCTTCTCTGTTCTAATTCGACGTATAGCTTCCCGATCAATTATCTAAGTCAACTAGAATTATTTTCATAAATAACAAGAAAGTTAGTAAAATCTCTTGCATGCATATTTTATTATTCAACATATGTTTATATGTAAATACAGAGTTGTTAAGATTCATCTTCAAAATGCAATGTTTTCAAATGAAAACATTTGACGAAAACACACCCAACAGAATAGTTTTTTTCATATATGTATAAACGCGTTTTTTTCGGGTCTAAACAACACCTTAATATTAGAGAAACGAATCTAATCCGCTTGATAAAAGGAACAGCATTTACCAAACCCGGGATATCTTCCTTTTCATATTGCCCATAATACATGTACATCTATCCAAGTTATTCCGATCACCCAAATTGATATAACCATCAGGACCTTCAACGGCAGCCACATCTTGCATAAATTGTTGTTGATTAACAGGATCATCAGTCATTTTATTACACTTTATAAAAGTTTAAGCCTCGTCCTAGTAATCTGAGAAAGCTTATTTGATGTTAAGTTGGTGTAAGAGTAAAAAACTGCATATCCTTAGAGTTTATCGTAAGCAAGTTATTAAAAGTACAACAAAAATATGATTTTTGTTATTAATGGAAAACTTTAAAATTATTAAAAATATATATATATATATAACTATATATGTATATGTATATATAACATACATACCTACATACATATATCTATCTAACGGACATAACTATATTCAAAAAAGATATTTAGAACAAAAGAGAGAGAAGAAAAAGAAATTCTACTTTGTATGTAAACAAATATATGAATAAAACTAAATATATAAATGTTTGTAACAAAATTGCTTCCATTATTAAATAATTATAAAAAAATTCAAATCAATCATGAAAAGAATAATGTCCTATAGAGATTAAGTCTTTTAATAGCCAACATCTAAAAGTGGCAAGTACATTGAATCGAACACTTCACCAGCCAAAGATTCTTAATAGAATAGCTTCGTAATTTTGCAGGTTGTCTGAAGAGGGAGGCCTTACGGATTCAAAAATAAAGTACAGAGTTAAAACATTTTCCGATCAAATCCATTATAGAGATCAAATATATGAAATTCGGTGTCGCCATTGTAATGCAACAAGTGCTAATTCAGACTCGCTCATTTAATTTTCTCAGATGCTTCTAAATTCAGTGTCGGCATTGTAATGCAACAAGTGCTAATTCAGACTCGCTCATTTAATTTTCTCGCGCGAGTTAATTTTCTATAGCTTCGCTTTTCACTCTCTCGCATTGTAACTGTCTTCCCTTGGCAAACATCTTGATTTGGATACATGTGCTGCATTAGGTCGAACCGCAAATTAAACATAGAAACGGAAGTGGCAAAATGCATGAGAGAACGCAAGATGCGAAGTTGATTTATCTATATCTGTCTACTCATCAGTCGAAGCATCGGCTGTTGTTGGAACTTTCGATGTCGTTACAATTGAATTAAAAAAACTGGAACCTGAGACAAAAATAGTTCAAAAATATCTTGCGTGTAATAAATACAAAATGATCCCTTTTATAACTTATAGTTATTTCACCGTCTATCCAAAGTTTTTTACGAAGAATGATTAGAAAAATCGTCCGGATCCGACAATGATATGATTTCAATTTAATTTTCTAATTTTGAACTTCATTATTATTACTATTTTTATAAATTATTTACACCAAAGATATAAATTCTAGGACTAAAAGAGTGGGATGAGCACTTACAACGAAGACTATCGGTTTTTTTTACCTTCTTTACGAGTATTATGCGAGTATCGTGCGTAAGTATGACTGTCACATATTTTTTAAATTCTTTTTTAAGTATTAAATTTATTTATAAATTTTTATTGCTCATTTAAGAAATAATAACAATAAATAAAAGTAAAGTAACTTTCAAACGAATGATATGGATCGTCACTATGGAGAAATTTCTGACTGTAACTGCAAGCATATGGCTCGATATGATTATTATGAAAATATCCCCGACCCAACGACACTATCGTCGCAATAACTTGTGACGAAAACGACAAGAGATTAAAACCGTTTAATATCAACCGAATTTATAGAATTTGAATTTTCTGATTAGACATTATTAACCTTGAAAAGGTTCGTACACAGGAATGTGATGCACATTTAAACCCCTATGCAGAATATAAATGCTGATAGAAGTCCACTTGTCACTGTTGAGCTATTCAGTCATGAGATATTTGCTACAATAGAAGCTGAAATGTTCCAATCGGTTGAAAAAGAAGGATTTAGAAAATCGACAGCCAGTTAGAATAATTTCTGCAGTGATTAATTTGAAATTATAGAAGACATATCTGCTGATCAACGTCAATTTAGCAGTAATGAAACACCTTTGTCAGTGTAGGATTTGATAAAGTTTTCGAAGTATTTAATTGCATGTTGGAATACTTGGTGAACTTTGTGCAACACCTGAGGTTTGGTGAGCCACTAGACTCGACTTAAAGCAATCCAACTAATGCCTACAATAGCCCAGTAAGAGAAATCAGCTGATAATGCAAATTTCTCACACTACAGAAACAAATTTCTCACACTTTAACAGAATCGAATACAAAATTCTCACACTTTAACAGAATCAAATACAAAATTCTCACACTTTGACAAAATCAAATACAAATTTATACAAATTTTCATTCGAAGCGTTGCACTTTATTGAAAGCAACTCTGTTCTCTCTCTGTTCTCAACAAATAGTACTTTTTTTATAAACCTTGTAAAGGGAAAAAACTAACTAACGGTTTTCTTTAGAAGCGAAACTATTTTAAAAGTTGAACATAGAACTTAAAGCAAATCATAAATATATTGAAAAATTGCTAAATAAATCCGAAAATTTCTTAAAAAAAAATAGAAAAAAGAGAAAAAATTATAAAAAAAGAACAAAATGTGTATTGTGGTGAAATATTTACATAAAGTGTTCTTATACAAAAATTATAAAAGAAAGAAAATTGCATGGTATTAAAAATTATCAATTTATAATTTAAAGTTAATGTGTAAAAATATGGAATAAGTCAGAGACAAATAAAGATTTGTGGAGAAATTGAAGGAATTACACGTGAGTACATTCATATGAATTTTTTTACAAATATTTTTAAAAGGAAACCCATCTGAGATTCATACAGTTTCCCTAGAAATCTGCCAAGTTGCTAGCAGTTTCTTAAAAAAGCATTATTGAATTCAATAACATTCAAAACTTTGCAAATTTGGTTATCTTGAAGCATTCATTTGTAAAGATATGAAAGATTCAAAGATTTTTAACACATTATTAGCATTAATATACAAACATTTTGCAAGTTTTTTACCGGCAATACATTTATTTCTTTTTTAAATTATTATAAAGAATGTATGAAGGAAAGATGAATGAATGAATTAATGAATGAATGCGCGAGTAAATAAATGACTGAACGAATGAGTGAATGTGTGAATTAGTGAGGGAGTGAATAATGAATGAAAGATTGAATATAGCAAGAAATGAATAAATGAATGCGTTAAAGAACTAGTGAGTGAAGAGTTACCTGAGACGGACTTCACAGTTAAGCGTAGATGAAAAATGATGAAAGATGTTTCATTGGCAATAGATTACTTGGAGTAAATGTTTGAGAAGTTTCGCTAAGTAAATTCGCTAAAAGTAAATGAAATTTTCAGTTTCGATTTCTATCTTCTGCACAAATGTGCTACGCAATGTGTATCTATTGTATACCTGCGTTATTTATTCATCTTGGCGGCACTAACAACACCTATGTTTATCTCCATATTAGTTTATATGATATGATATTCGCCATTCTTCTTTTTTTGCCCTTTGAACGCATGTATATTTATATATAATTATATATACATGTATATGTAACGTATACAAAATAACGGCGTCAACAGATGATTTGTTGAAAAATTGAATTAAATGATATCCATTGAAGTCAGGTTTTCGCCCTCAATTCCTAATGAGTTACACTTTTTGATCATATACATGTTGATTTCCGACTTTAAAACGCTTTAGTTGCTATTGATATATTCAACGTTTGTTCAGTGTGGGCGTTGAAATGTTATTATCATAATTTGTTGCATTATGGTGTTTGTAAATGCGTTCGAATGGTTTCAGTCTGCAAATATTCTAAATTGTTGCTTCAAGCAAATTGTTCCACCAATATTCGTTAAATGAATTGAAACTTTACCGAATATAGTTCGAGAACACATTAGCATTATGTGTATGTATGGCATATGTTGGGATGATTTTCTACGTTGTCCTCATTATTATGAAAAATAGGAGAGAGAAGAAATATTATATGAGCAATGAAGTTGTACTTGAGGTATGCGAATGAACCACAATAAAAGTTAAGAATCAATCATTTTTCTTGTTTTTTGGGATAAAGCAAAGTATATATAGCAAAATATATATATATAGAATGGAGAATGTCTAATAGATGCGCAAATACTAAATATGATATATGTCAATTATTTGTACAGATGTGTGCACATAGAAATTCGGGGGAAGATACAAGTGAGGGATCTATTATGAGCGGCAGAAGTCTGAGGAAGTGCCGTTCAAATAATTATGTAATTATTAACACGAGCTGTCACGGACTTCATATGAATGAACTTAACATATCGGCTTTAGCTGCTACGGCCGCGTTTTTGTTGTTGTGTTTTATATACATCACATGAGCCGTTCAGGACGTAAATTAATTAAATCCACCTTTGGAAAAATCTTCAATTTAACTGTAAACAATTAGGACGATTAACATTTTAATGTCGTTGATATAAGAAAATCTGATCACAAAGTTGGAAAAATGTAGATCAGCTTTTATTTCTTGCAATTCTTTTACTACAACTTTTACCTTTTTTACGGAAATGCCCATAAAATAAAAAATAGAGAGTAATAAATTATTTTATAAGAAAATAAATTTTTTGAAGCGTTTAATTGTATTTTGCAATTTTTGATTAATTTTGCGCAATTGGGTTTGTTTACAGTAATCCTACTTAATGTCAACAGGAACCAGCTGATAATGCAAATGTTCTAACTGAATAATTCTCAATTTCTCATTTAACAGAAGTGTAGCGAAAATTTCTCATTTGACAGAATCAAAGCATTGGAATTTATGGAAAGCAACGCCGTTCTCTCGCTATCCTCAACACATAGTACTTTTGTTTATAAACACGGTAAAGGACAAAAAACGGCCATTTTACAAGTGCACAAAGAAGTTGTACGAAGTGAATAATTGCAGAAAATTTTTTTCTCAAAATTTCAACAGCATGCGGATGCATAGATAAAACGCACATTGTCAAGAAAAGACCTATGGAAAATGGCCATACGCGGTACAATCGGAATGGATTTCATTATCTGATGATTGCTTTGTGAGCGAAAACATTGAAAAACGGAATTTTAACTCTGGTATATAATACGTCTCCAAATGAGAGCTTTTTTTCATCTCTTTAGCTTGCACAAGTTAATGATAAATATTAATAATTTAAATTGTTATTAATAATTATAATTATGATTCTTAAAATATAAAACGCATAAACACCGTAGGTGTCGCTGGGTCTGGACATCGATGGGTGAAAACTCACGACCATGTTTTGAAAAGGAGTCATTGCAAACTTTGTTCATCCACCTTTTGGACATAAGTCGTAAGTACAATTTGGATATATATACGAGAGTAATGTAACGATTCATATGAGTGTCTTTTTTTCCCTTTTTAATTTGCTTCAATCACTTTTGTAAATTCTGCCGCTGCCTCCATAGTAATTCAATTTTAGAATGTAATTAGAAAGAGCAAAATATACTGAGGATTTTCCAATAAGATCTTTACGCTCTGCCGATAAATGATAAAGTTTTTAAATAATTTTAATTTCTTTGATAACATTTTGTATTTGTAAGCAATTGCGATTATAAAATTCCTGTAAAATTATATCGGAACGCTTTTGAAAATATGTGAATTTGGCGCTTGCAAAGCATATGAAATGCTAATACAATAAAAGCTTATCAAAAAAATATACGTGTTTCAAATTCTGGCTAGTGATCTGTCAATACACCTAACGTACAAGAGTATATTAAGTCGATGTGCATGTATGTAACACTCAAAAATACTTGAGATAAATCCATCTTCGATTATACCCATCAATTCAGAGTTCCTTTCTGAAACGATCTAAGTTCGTATATCTGTCTTGCTCTAGCTTAAAGATAGCAAATTTATGAGATTTTGTACACTTACGACTTTCGGTCTATTGAAACTGGCTCGAATTGGATCAGTTTTTCTATTAATTCCCATGTAATTTTTTATTATGAAAAGCCGTTATATGAATAACTATAGGGTAGGGTGGAAAGAAGTTACTCAAACAAAATGTTGTGTAAAAACTCGAGCAATTTAAAAAAAAAAAAACTGCATATGCTACTAATGGATACGACTAAAGTTCTTCCTTCGAGTTATTTAATAAAGTCAAGTAAATATCTTCAAAATAAATTTGACCGTCTTAGCAATGGAATTTCCGTAGTATTTCAACCAATACACAATACACTCAACCTTGTTTTTGTAAGATTTCTTTTATGCGATTTTTTTTGTGCGGTATATGAAAATTTCCATCAAATCCGCAATTGGAAATAATTGATGAAGTTACTAATAAAAAAAATTATTTGGTTTGATCGGCCATTTAGTTTTTTCGATTTTTGATATGTTATGTATTTCATCACATTACAAAAGTACAATTACATTACATATGTATTGAATACTATAATTTCATTAATTTAATTGTTGAACGTAGAACAATTTCCATTTCGAGTCTTCCTGAAACCAAATGCCTGTCTCGATAGGTCGATGAGTTGGTTTTTACTTAATGGCATAGGTGGCGTCCCATGCGTTGTTTTGTTTGTTCTAACAACTAAGTAGGAGAAGTTTACCTGTGCGACTTGTGTTACACTGCACGAAAATAGATTTGAGTACACACACACACACATCCCTTGATTTATAAGAAATATAGAAACATTAAATGCTTTAAAAAAAGAGAAAAACGTTTATATTGCACTTGAAGAAATAAATATAAAATGTTTTTCGATGGGGGGAAAACAAAAGTGTTCTGCCTCGAAAACGATCAATAAATTACATATTAAATACTTTAATAAATAACGTACATAAATAGATTAGGTATAAATGACGGGATAATACATGATAAAATTTGCAAGTAGATATAAATCTTCTTAAAACAATTACAAGTTAATTTCATTTAATTTTGTTAATTTTATTAATTAATTTGTCCACTGCTTTATGAATGCGAAAAATTAGAAAATAACCAATCACAATGGCTGGCATACTAACAAACGTGGCCAGACTCTCATATATAAAGCGAGGAGCAAATATTTTCCAAACCATTAAATGACGACAATGTATGGTACATGCGAGCATCGAACAGAAAACCTAAGCAATATATATGGAAACGTATTTCAAAAGAAGCGAATAGCTTTTTTAGTTAATATACAAGTTAAGTTACCTTAAAGCCTTGTAACATGAATAGCTGGGTCGCCAATTTAAACATGGTGCCTAAAAAAACAGTTTCCTGCTCAAATAAGACCAATTCACCGCGACTCATATCGAATCCCACACTCTCAATAGAAATGTCACTTAAAGATTGTTCAGCTATTAGCGTAGCCTGTTGCGCTAGGCGTGATGATACAATTTCCGATTTTCGTGTTTCACGATTGCTATTGGATTTGATAAGACTCGGAAACAGAGCGAAAATCGAGAAAGTTTGCGTGCCCAGCAAACCGTACAGGGAAAAGAATAAAATCTGACCGCAAAATGTATTGAGTATGACCAGAATACCGGAGATGAAATTTGATTGACCAATGCTCGCAGTTCGCCCAACAAACGCGGAACGCCAATCGATTTGAGATAATGTCGTCTGATGGGAGGTAGCAAAAAAGCAAAAGTGTGCCAAGAGAAACCACGCAACAATCACATTAAAATTGGGTTGAATGCATGTTTCTATTTAGGTAAAAAACATAAATATTTTATTCAAACAAGTTTTATATTCATAATATAATACTTACCGAAACTTATGGCGGTCTTAAAACGTAATATAGAATGTATGGACAGTAGGGCCGCCGCTACTGCAACGCAAACAATAGCTCCCACTGATGAATATGGTTCAAGCAAAATGACGATGACCATGGTTAAGAAAATGCCAAATGATATCAGAATTGATGAGTATACTGTAGCTAATCCATAAACCACGGGTATGTCGCTATGCCTCTCGACTTCGCCACCTTCATACATGCGTTTCATTTTTTTGAAAATTTCAGGAACTATACTATTGGCAGTATTTACGGCGATAGTTGTGCAATTCTTTGGTGGCAAGATAAATACCATAAGTGGTGCTATTGTTATCACAATAACTTGCAACGCTAGTAGAGCGTAAATGATCAATGCCATAATATCGATATGAGAACGTTGAATATTCTTTATGGCACTGCCTGTCAAAAGCATATGACCGCCAGTGCAAATACTGGCAATTGTTGGTCCATAACGTGCCAGAAGGACATTAACCGAATTACCGGTTAAATTGCCGCACAATCTTAGGTAGAGCCTAGTTAGAGTCGTATACAATACAACGACAATTACCGCAACAATTAACACTTTACTGCTGGACGCTTTTTTAAATATGAAACTGTCAGCATTACTAGAGCTACTGGAGAAATCAATGCAATTCCCTTGTTCTTCTCGGCAGCGAAAAAGAGATGATGCGAAACGGATCAGCGTGATGGCCAGAAAACTAACTACTATTAGTTTGAGAGTCGTAGATTTAAGAAATACCGAAATTCGAAATTTATGCCTGAAGTCAATTTGCGCATTTTTTTGCAATAACTCGTAAATCATTAGCAAGATAGTAGCCACAAGTAAGTAGGATAAAATCTTAGCTTCATTTATTATAAAACTGTTAGAGAAGAAGACACCCAATGCTATTCCTAAGATGGCTCTTGTAGGCAAATAAGCGAATTTCGTCATTTTCGACCAATTATGTGCAATCGCACTCCAATTCTGCACTGTATGAAATACAAACACTAACGTGCTGATGAGGCTGGTGAAGAATATAATAGCATGTTCTTCACTTTTGAAAGAGAAGTTCTTGTGATAACGATATCCAAAAACACCGGCCGCGATATTTAATAGATACGTATATCCAATTTCCCTGAATGTAAATATCTTATACAAATCGATAGATCGTGTATTGTTGATAAATACAAAGGTAAAAAATATGGGCAGAAATGTAACAATCAGTCCTTGCGACATTTGCGTGGCATCAAATTTTACCCAAATTTCACGAGACGTACTCAATATTTGCCGCAGATGTTTGTTCAAATCGCCGACAAATGACTTAAACGCAGCGGTATTGTAAATTGTTTTAACACGATGCGTCAATAGTATAAACTCGGTCTCTAAATTTTCCATGTGCTCTACAGTAAAAGTACGTTTGTTTTCCAGGGCGTAATTATAAAAATATTTGTAAATTTGTTGGGCATTTTGCCAAACATGTAATAATATTGTCTGCAGTTTACTTAAATGCGGTATTATTACGTTGGGGATAACATTAAAGTTAATCAAACCTAAATTTGAGTATGGTATCGGAACACCGAGTATAGCGGCCAGTGTCGGTACAAAATCAATCTAAAGAAGAAAAATTTCTTATTAGCGAAGGTCTATAAACTATTACATGGTCTTTAGTATTTACTTGTTGCATTTCGTTAGCATCAGAACCGAATTCGGAAGTAAGGAATTTACTGCGCTTAGTGTAAGCAAAAAGAAGGGCATTGGTTTCATCGTCTGTATCACCACCGTGATCGCCCGTAGCCGTCATACCGTGGTCGCCTATCACAAAGAGAGTAGTTTGATTGTCCATCTGAGCGACAATATCTCTAAAATGTATAAATAATAAAGTGGAATGCTAAAGCGAGGATTGTCTGTTGCTTTAAGAATTAACAAATGCTCTTAATTTAAGACTTTTGGAATCACATATGTGGGCATCTTAAAAACTTACCGTATTACATTGTTCATTTCATTAAGTTTACGTCCCATCTCGTCGTGGAGAGGACCATGCTTATGCCCGCAATGATCCACACCCAGAAAGTGCGCAATTAGCACTTGCCAATCGTTCTGCATCATTTCTTTGGATAAGTGTCGTTGTACACCACGATCTATTGTGTCTAAATCGAAAATATCAAAGCTAGGATAAGGATAGGAGCGTAAGAAACGTCGTGGATAGAGATCTGCCCAAGTGCTGTCACCCATGAATACGATTGGTAAATTCATATTGTTTATTTGATCAATAATGTTGTCTTCATTTATTTCTGGTGAAGCAAAATTTGAACCAATATCGACGAATGTAGGTAAGCTCCCAGTGGTTAAACCTTTCAAACGCTGCAAAGTTGTAGTAGGCGGATCGGCCTTAAAAACCATGAGGCGAGCATACTCAGGCATATCCTTTTGCAATTCGTACATTACACTCAGTTTATTTTGGTAGGCAAGTGGTTTCGTAAGATTTTCTTTATAAACTCCAAACTCATATTTAAGTGCATCTATGAGCAGTATAATTACTTTCGACTTTTGCGGAAGGCATAAATTAGTTGTAGCATTAACATCCTTAAATATCTCTTGCACCACCACGTCTGACAAATAATTTTTCTAAAAGACATTATTGGAATAGTGGTTATTAATTTCTGGTCTCTAGATTATTTCCAACAACGTACATCATTTATATCTAATGATAATCGCCGACAGTTGCTTACATCGGTCTTGGAAACGCGGGATAACAGGAAACCACGAGAGAATAATATCACTCCCGATGCAATCAAGTATGTTAACCAAATTAAAGTTAATCCATAACTTAGAGCAAATTCCATATTGTTCCTTCAATTTGCAGCAGCTTACTTACTATCACTGTACTATTCTCGGCAATGCTTTCGTTTTGAAAGTAAATAATATTTGGCTAACAAATAAAGCCATTAAAAGTAATCAAACGTTCCACCAAGCACATGAATTATGAATGTATATATTTAAAATTTTTTCTCACTTTGCCAATCACAATAAAAATTATGTTAATTTTCTACTCCCAGGTATGTATGTAAATATCGCGTCAGCTGTTTTCCACTTTGAGCAACCGTGTTTTTATGAAAATGAGAAATATTGTAAATTTCATATTCAACTAATGTCAAACGTTTTCACATACTTATTACCACGATCTATATATTTCAGCGAAAGATTCTGAGCCGCTTTATCCGAATCTGTACGTCTTCATTAGAAAAAAAAAAAAAAAAAATGCTAAAACTGAAAAAAGAAACTGAAATTGGACTCAGTTATTTTTAAGTCGAAATCAACGACTTAAGTTTCAAAATAACCGTTGCCATTTTCCGGTCAAGTCTGCAATTGTTGAAAACCTGACGGACGAATAAACTCTCAAAATAATATTCATAATGTAAAATGATTTCTGATCGGTTTACGAAACCTTATGTTGGGTATAACGAGTAAGTAAGGGAGCGGTATGAGGCGTTGTGGCACCCACAATTTCAGAACAACCCGTAAAAGTCGTGTGGTATTTTCTGTTTATTATGGATGTGCCACTTTGTTGATTGATTATGATTGAAGCGGGCGCTTCGATGACGAGCTATGGAAAAATAAATGGACGAATAAACGCATAGCGGCAAGGCACATTATTGTGTATTACGAACGGCAGGAAAAATCTCAAATTCCGATGGTGTGTTTGAAAGACAGTATCAAAAGAACAGTTCCCGAGGGAAGTCTAGTATAAAGATTTTACCAAAATTTTGCTGCAAAAGTTACAAAAGAAGTTAGCTAATGCAGGCACTATCTCAGTTTGTTGAATAATATCACGACGAATCAGGTGAAAAAGTCCAAGTCTTAAAATAGGAGAGACCAATATGTCTTTATGCTGACTTTATTTTTTCTTAAATACTGAATAGGTTATAGCCGGGCTCACAGACGGACGAACAAACACACCACAACTTAATGCTGATTAATAATATACAAACTTTACATGGCCAGAAGCTTCCGAGGGTCTTCTTCTGAAAATTACATCTGCTCTCATATTCTCCACTTCCGTACTTGATTTTTTTTTAAATATCTTTTAAATCTTTTGCAATAGAAGAACGAATAAAAAAAAAATGCTTACCTTTCGTAATGAAAAAACTTTATTCTATATGTATATAAGTAATTTTTATTAAACTTATGTATCTAGGTAAATAATAATTATCATTTAAAACCGAAGACTATAAGAGGGGAGGGCAATAATAATATTAAAAAAAAAAAAAGAAGAAAACTCGAGCATAATATTACAAAAACACATAAATGGAGAGTAAGCGGGAATACATATATAATATTTACGTAAAGGTGTGTAGTATAAAAAATTAATTATTACGTGTTTATATATATGCATATATATATATATAAATATATATATATATATATATATATATATATAAATTGCATTTTTGCCTTTTGTTTTTGTTTCGTTTTTTCTTGTTTTTTTTTTCTTGTTTTGAAATACAATACACTTAACAGTTAGCTAGCATAACGCTTTTTAAACGATACTTTTTGTTGTGTTTAAATTATTATATTCTGACACTTGTGGAAAGGTTACGTCGCTGCATGATTTGCTATTCGAACAGCATTCTACTTTCAATGGAATTTCAAGCTGATTAATAATACCACTGCCTCCTGCAGACCCATTTCTTTTTTTAATAAAAAAAGCTCCCCTTTCCTTTTTTTTTTTTTGTTAAATGTGCCGTGGAAAAGCGCAAATCATTTCTTGTCTTACTTTTTCGTAATATATCAAAAATTTTTTTTAATATGTGTTTTAGGCCATTGGCCATTTTTTGATTTTATATTTGGCTTTCTTATGAAAGAATTTCTGTTATTGGAATTTTGTTCGTCCTTGTTTGTCTTTGCACCCGAGCTCGAAGCTGGTGTAGTCGTCGTCATAATTAAAGTGGGGGATAAATTTGTCGTTGTTGGTGTTTTTGTTGTTGTTTTTATTATTTGGGTTCGCGTGCCGCAGTGTCGGTTGGGGTAAAGCATTTATCAGTAAGCCTGAGCTTCTTTATAATCGCTTTGATCTGATGTATAAAAGTCTTCTAACTTCCATTGCAAAGTCTCGAATGTAGGTCGTCTCATGGGATCTTTGTGCCAACACTCTAGCATAATTTCATATAAACGTTGATCGCAATTAGGCGGCTGTGGCATGCGATAACCGTGTTCAACTTGCGTTAATACTTCCGCATTTGTCATTCCTATATAAAGAGATATGATTTTGAAGCTTGTTGTCTTTGTTTTTTGTTTTTATATTAATAAGGAAACTTACCTGGGTATGGAATTCGTCCGTAGGTCACTAATTCAGTTAGTAAAATGCCAAAACTCCAAACATCGGACTTAATAGAGAATTTTGAATAATTGGCAGCTTCAGGGGCAGTCCATTTAATTGGGAAACGAGCGCCAACCCGGGCCTCGTATTCATCCTCCTTAATAAGTCTAAAGTTGGAAAAGAAGATAAAATGCATATAGAGCTTGTTAGCCAATGGCTAAGGGTTTCCTCATTTGTATAGTTTACAAAGGACAATGTTTGAGGAATAATTGTCGCAACATTTTGAACATTGACATCATTATCATATATATATATATATATATATACCTTGCCAAACCGAAATCAGCAATTTTAACAATATTGTTATCGCCAACGAGTACATTTCGTGCAGCCAAGTCCCTGTGTATATAATTCTGCGATTCTAAATACGCCATGCCAGCAGCTATCTGAGCCGCCATATCAATTAACACAGGCATTTTAAGACTGCGCCCTTTACCTGCAATAGCTACAAGATATATTTAAACTGAAAAAATTATGCATGACGTGAATGACAAGATGAAATGAAATAAATAAAAATAATTATATTCGCCTTGTGGCGAATCTTGTTTTACTGGTCCTCTCCTCAATCCAATCCGCTCGATTTCCAATTTCAGGCGGATCGGTAAACCAATCGAGACGATTTTTATTGTCAGTTTATTATTGGGAGCGAAACTATGAGAATCTTCGGAATACCCAAATCCTCACTTTTTCGTGGAGCTGTCTATAAAGAGTAACTGCTCAGTTAATCGGCAAAGAAGGGCCCAAGGTTTACTATCCATAAGCTGGCAAAGGCTTTTTTCTTGAAAGCCTAAGAGGAGAATGGGAAGACGGTTCGCTTACTTTAGTAAAGAGAACATTTTTGTTCTCCCATTCGCTTTTCTACCATGTAGGCTATCAAATCTACTCAAAATCTGATGTTATTAGGAAGTGATCGAGGACTGGCATACACTTGAGTGTGTGCTGTGTGATGACGGTCTTGTAAATCAGCGTTTTTTCCTCGAGAAAGGATAGTATGTTTTATGGCCTCCGGAATGATATGTCCAAAGGCTAGTGTGGCTTCGACTGAATGCAATATGATAACACCCAAAGGCGTATAGCAAGGCGTAAGTCCAAAGGACGACAAGTCATGAAGTTGTGGGTGTTAACGAAAGGTAGAATTGCCCCAGGTGCGATGATGCAATTCTCAATGTATATCCTTTCTTGCCAGACTGCTGGATACGGTCTTTCGGAGGGGGGAGGGAGGGGATTAACAATGATGTGGTAGGTAATGCTCGATGCTGACCAAGCTGAGGAAAATTGACTCAAACCAGTGTTCCTGTTTGGGTCGATAGCTGACGCCTTGTAGGAGTAGTATGATGATCAACGGGGAGAAATTAACTCAGGCTTATATAGCGAGTATGCATGTTTAATAATTCAGGCATCTGCCAGTTTAGGGCAACTCTACCATAAACTACTTCTGAAAACTTTCACATAAATCTCTGCTGCGAGAAATGCAAGCTACATTTTATTTTGCTTACTGCAAAGATTGCGCGAATTTTCGTCGGGTTTTTTAGATACTTTTGTCAAGCCTTAGACCAGGGGTTGGTAACTTGTGCCATTAACGAGCCAATTTGAATTTTCACATCAACGGTCCAACTGCTATTAAAAATGGGGCATTGTGCATCAGTTTTCGTTTCAAACCGCGCATTTTATGATGCGATAATGAATGCAAAACAACACTTAAACGCATTTCGCGTTTAATAGCTACACAGCAAGACTTTTCGTGGAGGCAGTACAATGCGAGCAAATTGAATTATTTGGAATATTAAAGGTAGCGGGCCGGCGGCTACCAATGCCTGTCTCAGACCAATATACTACCAGATACCAAGACCAGGTTGACTCTTCCAGTTCATATGTGATTGCCATAGATTTAGAAATTTGGTCACAATATGAAGGTATTTCTTAGCGATCTTCGTGTCTAATTGCTCCAATACTTTCGAACACTTGTCACATTAAAAAAAACTTTTTTTATGCATTATTTTGGGTAGAACGGGAATGCAGCAACTTTCTAGTCTAACAATAAGGATACTATAAGTATCCATATCCACTTAGCCTAGCAACGAAGAAAGTGGATAATCGGCGAAGACCATGAAAAAATTTGTTGTAAAAATAAAAATATCTTAAAATGCATAAAAAAACAGAAAAACAAAATAGTGTAAATGACGAAGAAGAAGGACCCTATTTATAATATTATTATAACCCTGTGTAAATGCATCGCAAATAATCAAATTTTATTTTGAAGGAGTAACTACTTCTTCAGTGCTCTGAATTACCTATGCACCTGGATAGTCATCGTTTAGTTACCTAACTTCTAAAGTGATTTTTCTTAAAGTCTCTAAAAGATTGATCATACTTCCAAATAGATTATTATTGGAGTAAGATCTCATGTCCCACTAGATCAGCTATTGGCAAAGACGAGGCCAAAGAAGGAATGCCTTTTCAATTCCGATACTATTAGAACTATTTTAAAATTAAAAGTGGATCTAGATGGAAAACGTAATTTTCTTTCCATCGTGAATTTTTGTCTTCAACCTTTTTAAAGATTGGAATAATATTTTTCTCTTATTATTTGCCGATCTGTAGACAATAGTCGACCGAAGATTGTCGATGAGGTTGGAATCTCCGGAACGAAATTTGGCAGATCGTTTTTATCAGATCCGAACATTTACAATTTCATTTCTCAACGTGCCATATAAGTTCTTGAAAGTAATGATGCATTTTACCTGCTTGCCTTGATCTAACAAGTAAATTTATATGCCGGTGGTAAAATACGACAAAACATATTACGTTGAGCACTTTTTCCTACTACTCGCTTCGCTCGATCAACAAAACTTTTTTACTGAAACATTCAACTACTGCGGGAAGTTATTCAATATTTCTTATATCTGGACCGAATTATTTAGCAGATCATTCCAAGCAATAATAGATTTTTGATGCTTGTGACATTTTGCCTATCCGTCCGACTACAAAGTTTGCGAATTTGGACCTATGGACATTTTAGTAAGTTAGGAACACATAATATTATTTACCATTTTCTTGTTTGCAGCATGTACGTATTGAATGTTGTGGATCGGTAATACGATTATGTGTTTTTTCAAAAAGCAAATCGTCGTTAGGGGGGGGGGGGAAGAAACATACCTTGTAAATACTCTAATAAGGAACCGTGTTTCATCAGTTCTGTGATAATGTAAATAGGTTCCTCTACGGTGCACACTGCATATAATTGTATGAGTTTGTTGTGACGGAGTTTTTTCATGATTTGAGCTTCAGCTAAGAAGTCTTTTGGATCCATTGTGCCTATAAATTATAAATTATTAATGATATATCGATGATCGATCTGCATATAATAGCATTAGATTTTAAAAGCTATTATCTACAAACCTGATTTTAAAGTTTTAATCGCGACTGATGTAGTATTATTCCAAAGTCCTTCCCAAACTTCACCGAATTGACCTGAACCAAGTTTTCGTACAAATTTCAGTGACGTTCTATCGATTTCCCATTGATCGCGGGTACGGTGTGATAGACCTTCAGTCACCGGTTTTTCAATCTAAAAAACGCGTTATATTAATCATAATAAATGTAAGCAAAAGTAATAAAACAAAAAAAAAGAAGACAATAAATAAAGGAAAACAAACATTTATTTAGTATTAATTATTAATACGAATGTGGGCCTCAGGTACGATTAACTCTTCTTCAATTATGGGTGTGATTCGTGTTAATATAGTTAGTTTTTGAATGGCTTATACGAGTGTTTGTAAACTTGTATAATTTATCGTGAGAACAGGAGGATATGTTAAATGGTGTCCTCGCTTGTTTAAGCCTTAATATTATTTTATCCCTTTATGCGTTAAGATAAAAAACGAGACAAAGTAAGTGAAGTTAGTGTTCGCCTAATGACAAATCTTTGTTACTCACCACCTTGAGCTAAATAAATCAAAATTGTAAAGTGTTTGGTTTTTTTGTCTTTCCTAAGTCGATTATTGTTATTTATTATTATATTTGCATCTGCTTTTAAATTGAAAATTTGTATTCTGACCCTTTAGGAGACGCCTGGTAACTTAATATCCTATCTCATCGAAAAGTGGAACCGAGCCTTTCGGCACTGTCGATAGCATTTTCGGTCGATTCATATCCGACAACCGTTCGATAAGAAATCTTACCGACGCCTATTCTTCAAATGAATTCTATTTAAACTTATTCAGGTCTACTACAAGCTTCTGTTCTTTCCCCTTCTCTCTTTCTGGTGCTTATTAACGACATCCTTGTACACAACGGTCATTCGTTTTTGAGTTTTTAGTTTGAGGCCATGCAACAATGAGATACAGAACAAACGCTGCACTATGAATGACACACTAAGTCGGAACCTCATTAAAATATCTGAATGAGGCCGGGTAAATAGAGTAAACTTTAAAGTCACCAAAAACAAAAGCTGCCTCCTGAAGCACAGGAATAGAGATGAACAAACCCTCCCCTTTGGTGGTATCAATGTAGAAGAATCGTCTGATGTTCTGTGTATTAGAATACAGCGCGGTGTTTGTTGGACAGAACACGAGTTCAAGGTGCCGAAAGACGCAGTGAAGGGCTTAAGTTCTTTAAAACGGCGCAAAAAATATTTCACAGCAACCGATATCCCTACCAATTACACCGTCTATAAATTGTCAAAATTAGAGTACAATGCGGAAGTGTTGGCGGGGGCCTCCAAACTTATACTCAATACTCTTGAGCATGAAAGAAATATGTCCACCAATTAAATCTTTGAACAGAACTGCGCGCTTTCCTCAGCGTTCTCACCTACTCGTCCTGAAGTTAGCTGTCTACCGCACAACGCAGTATCACGTTGTTTTTTAACCGTACTTTAGAACCTACTAACAGTAGTGTCTCTCGCCGTACCTGAAGTCTCCATTTTCAAGTCTAATGTTCGCAAATACTACCCCTTACTGCTGCTATAACCCTTCCTAGGGTGGGAAGTAGGGAGTATCCTCTGAGTGGAAAAACAAAGATATAAAGCGTGGTCCACACGTAACAAGTTTTAGTTCCAAGCTTCGAAGATGACATTTTTACTACTATTCGCGGCACTGTTGCCCATGCGAACAATAGATTATATTTGCCCGTGGAAACACAACGTTCATGTAGTGTCAAGTTCGTTTCAAATTAATTATAGTTGTCTCTTTTTGGCTTAGTTATACATAGGCGCTGGTCGTTCATTGTCCGTCAATGAAGCAACATGTAAAAAATAAATCGGGGAAGAAATCAAATTAGACATGGAATGTTTTGTTAAACATTCGCAAAAATAATTATGTAAAAAAGCTTGCATAATTTGTAATCACTACCATGGGCAGATGGCAGGAAGGTTATTCTTAAACCGAAGATAAGGAATTGCTCCAAGTTTTTGATTAAAATATGGCATGAACTTTAAGTTATCCTAGCTATTAGTGTGGATGGAAGAAACCCATTCCCAAACATTTTCCTAACTGATCTTTCGAAACTTATAAATGAAGTGACGAGTCTACTACAACACAATCATACTTTGGTGACGAATATTATGATTATTTAGATCCTTATCAAGAGGAAATAATGGCGAATTGTGTAAACCGGGGATTGTATCAACCAGACGACATTTATCCTCAAATTGTTTCTTTTCATGATGTTGAAAGTGGTTAACGCGAGTTTAACTAGTAAATCATCCACGTCTAGTCTAGTCTATGGCGAGCAAAACAATTGTTGCTGATAAGAAATCGTTAAAAAGTTAAGTTCACTAAGACTACTACTATTTTTCAGAATGATTTCTTTTGTATATTTACAAAAAAAAAAAAAATCTAGATCCTTATCGTGTAAGTAAAAGACAATACGCGCAGTTTTAAAAATTATTAGATCTAGAGAATTCAACATAAATTAATATATTCCCGGTCATTTGATTTAGTCAAGAATTTCTTAAATCATAGATTTGTTAAACTTTTAAGGTGAATGCGTCCACGCTGATGGGATTCGCAAAAGGTCGCATAAAAGGGTGTCGCCAGCCTGGCGGCTTGACGAGGTTAATGTTCATGAAATCGTTTTGTATACAGAAAGTAAAAGGCCGCCTATGGAGTGTTGATCTCTTTTAACATTGCTAGATTTTTCCATATCTTCACTTTATATCGCGAAGGATTAACTTTATATAAAAAAAAGGCCACTTCGAAACGGTAAATTTGCTCTTATCAGATGGGCCTTCCTTTAAACAAAATTACAAAAGATTCAAGGTGTCTCTATACAGTATTTCGCAAGCACTTTGAAAACGAACGAGAAATTAGTTCAAGTTTACATCATAGTCTTCGGAAATAACTTTTGACTATAAAAATCTCTACAATAAGGACATAAAGTAATGTAATGAGATTGAAGCAGAAATTTTTGTAATGTAAAATAGAACTTGAAATAAGGCGTAAACAGTAAGCCCACCTTTTCTTATATCATCTACTACTTCCCTGTAGAAAAGTGGAATCGTCAGGAGTATCGATTTTGTTCTTACGGAGTCTTATAGGTTCTACACTAGGAAGCTTTAAGGATATGTACAATGGCAGATTTACTTTTACGGAGAGCCATTCATATTTAAGAGGGTTGTATAGATTCTATATCGAATAATGTTTATTTGTCGAGAATGATGTTAGCATGATTAGATGGTAACATATGACGGTGGTGGTAGTGGTGGTGGTGGTGGTGGTGGTTGATTTGTGGATAGTGATCTAATGCTGATGCTTGTGGTGGTTTATATACATTTACGGAAGCACAGTAAAAGCGAAATCCTACCTCGAAAATACCCGCAAATTGACTGGTCTTTGTATTTTGTTAGTGTTTCAGAACCGAAAGATATTTTTTTTTTATTTTTATTTTTTTTTTGTTAGTAGAATTGATGGTAAAGAGTTAAGAATTAAAATAATGTTTACATTAGATTAGTAATAGTAAAATGCTATTTTGTTGTACGATATCTTAGTTTGTTGTTTATAAAAGCAAAAAAGTGAAAATAATAAAAAAATTTAATTTTATAAAAAAAAAATGAAAATTAAAATCAAATCAATTTTCACATCAATAATTGTGATAAACTCAAGAGTTACTATGTATGTACTATGTGGACATCTTAAACGTAGACTTTTGAGAGTTTAAGATAAACTTACCTGAACACATGGTTTGCATAAATTCACACACAAGCCATCGGAATCCTTAGAATAATGTTCAACGAGCTCTTGTAATGTTCTACAATATGTATATAGATATATATATATATATATTTATTAATTTATAAAAAGACATAAATAGCAAAAACAAAATGCAATAATGGTATTAATGTATAATTTTACCTCCCAACAAGAGAGTCCTTAAAAATGAAAAAAAACATATTATCCTAATCTGGTTGATATCGTGCAGATATCTATGATTTTTGAATGAAAACAGACAAACATGATTTATACACTTTTGTTATTATGATAGGACAAAGGAGTCTACTGCTACTACGCTTTAAAATAATTTTGATTATCTTCGTCGTTAAATCTCAAAAATTAAATCTTGTTCTCAAGACTCTTCTAAGAGATTCTCTAGAAATTAGATTTATAAGATCCAAACTTGTCAGAATAAATTTTTTATATTAAATCACTAACGAATAATACTAAAAATGGTAAATTTTTTTCATATATACCGATTTTTATACAAGACCAAATTATACGGATAATGATCAGCAGATTCAATACATTTTCAACAAATTTCATCCTTAGGTCATATCATGCCATCGTACAAAATTAATTTAAAATATCGCGAAAATATGGTATCGATAGGTACAGGATATAGGATATCAGGTGGACGAACGGACAGACGAGCTTAAATGGATTAAAAGAAAGATTTTCTTGGGCTAGGAAATGCCAGTTTCGTTACTCGCTAGGCTTGGAAAAATTAGCTTTGGTACAATGATTTGATATCATATAAGAGGGATCGATCACAAGTCAAACTCAATATTATCTCGCACCACAAGTGGCGTAGGGTATAAGCAGTGCCACTCGTAATCTACCAAGGCACCTTTATACGCCTGTGCTCGTAGATAAAAATTTTCGAATACTTTTTCTAATAATTGCCGTTGTGTAGTGTTAACTTGCAACAAAAGTTGGGGTTTAGGTCATGAATTGCTTTTAAGTCATTTGCATAGACTTTACTTTTCATTTAATATTAGAAAGAGCAACCTGAAGATATCAAATGGGACACTTGATATTTCAATTACTTAAAATGGGTTTCCCGCCGAATTTCGATATGGGAATACTTTTATTATTCCAGACCTTGTCTTCTCAAAGGACGCTTGCTTTCGAAGCATTCAATTTGAGCTGACTTAACGATCGGCATTTCAATTCGAAAGGTAACGAAATGTGTTATCAGTCAGCACATTAGATAAAAAGCAAACCTTAGAGTTATCGTTTTTCGTAATTCCACTGAAGTTGTTATGCATGCGTTATAAAAAAAATATTGTAAGCAACATGAACCGTTGCAGTTATTTGCTGGTTAATGCTGCACCGACATGGAAAGAGAGGTTTTGGATATGAGAACTATTGTCATTAGCATTTTATGTCATCCATTTATTAGGTTAGAGAAAGATGAGTGGAGTGGAGACGGCTATGATTTTGAATTTAATGAGGTGTTCGATGCGCTCCTCGATGTCTTTTAAAAAATATCAAAGTAACTTTTCAAAGATGAGATAACTGATCTTTTATAGTAAATTTTTTTTTATTTTAGGAATGCCTCCTATCTTCACCAGTGATCAGAAAGTTGCGGCAAGGCGATGCAGCCTAGGATGTGTGTATCCAATCGGTTATGCCTTTACTATCTGAGCTACTCACTAATAGCTGCAGTCACAGGCCAATCGTAAGTCAAGGATGATCTAATGCCCTGAGGAGAGTAAATCACGATTTGCCGACATTATAGTCGCGTGTCTTAACTGCTTGATTTTTTAATGCCACGTATATGGGGGCAAAAATCATTTTGTTATTTGTCGGATGTAAAACGTCGTCGAATAAAAAAGAAAGTAAAGCTTGAATCATACAGGCGCTCCCCGCTTAATATGATGCTTGTAAAGCACGGTCTCGATACGACACGGTACACCTTTTTCTGATTTATGTTATATCAAAGTTTAAGTTACGTCCGTATACTCTGTGACATTTCGATTTAAATAAAAAGGTTTCGTATAATACGGTTTCGAAAAAGCATCGAATTAATCGCGTTAAGCGGGAGCCTGCCTACATGCATATATAATGATATCCTATTGCCATGAATATGTCAATGAAATTTCGCTTAAAGATAAAAAATCTCTTTCTTGTACGGATATTCAGGGCAGTATACTCTGTTTCTTTTCTTTGGAAAAATGGTTTGAAAATGTTGTCAAAATATTAACCTGTAATACTTTGGCTCCGCCAAGGGTTAGGCATTTCATATTTCATAACCTTTTTTCCTTTAATTTTTATTTTTTTCATTTTTTTCATTTTTTCATTTTTTCATTTTTCAACTTGCCTGAAAGTTGTGCGTCTTGCTATAAAAAAGCCACCTTCGTCTAATTGTCTTATACGATAGTGTTTCACTGTGTCACCATCACGAACTGCACCCAAATGAAAGGTAAAAGAAAAAAAAAAAAAGAAACAAGAAAAAAATGCATTGGTATATTGTAAATATATATATATATATATGTGTGTGCGTGTCTGTGCGTCTGTGTATTTTTTTTTATATTTTCTTGTTATTTTTATTAACTGAAATTGAGAATGTTTTCTGCAATAAAAGAATGTACAGAAAAACTGAAACTTACCTGATAGTGAATAATCGTTATGACGACTCTCCGAGTCTCGGATTAAAAAAGCTCCATGTTCATTTTCGGGCAGCAATAATTTCTTTTCAGCCTCAATACGTTTAATTTTACGGAAGTACCAACTGAAAGTGTACAAGAAAAGCAAAAAAAAGAAAGCATTTAATAATTGCATGCGTGGCTAGGAACTCAAGGAACGAGTTTAAAGAAAGTATTTTTTTGAAATAAATTAAAAGAATTTATATTAGGTCTCCTGGAGAGTTGTGCCCGTTCCAATTACAACAAGTTTCAACAAATATGCACGTACTCGTTTGACGCATATTTGGCTCTTCTTTTTTTTGATCCTTGATTACAGTATACACACACACTGACTTAGCAAATGAAGTGAAGCGAATATGAAACGCGATCCCATGCTACGGATAAAATTCATTTAGTTCACTGGATTCTGCATGAATTCAAACAATGAAGAAATACTACAGAAGTGGGTAGAAATTCAGTGCATGCGTTTGCTAAAGGTGCACTTTCTGATAGAACATGCAGAAGATGGTTCAAAAAATTTCAAATAGATTGCTTCGATCTACACGGCAAGTCACGCCATGGGCAATCATCTTCGATTGAGGGGAATACAGAAAGGCTTGATTGCGTTTAACAAACCATTTAGGACCATATTCGGAAACTCCCAAGTGAAGAGTCACTTGACTTGACAAGTAAAGAGTCACTACCAAGTGAACTTGGTACTAAACTTGGCGAAGTGAACTCTACTCAGTCACTCTAGTCAAGTCAAAAGTCACTATCAAGTGAACTCTACTACAAGTTCACTAGGTGAAGCGACTCTTCCAAGTCACAAGCGAGGTAGAGAAGATATAGACTTTTCTACCTCATCCATTAGAGCTCTGTGAATTACCTGAAAGACAGGTATAGGGATATATTGTAAGTGATAAAAAGATAGCAAGTTTTTTTGATATGACTATTATTCCAAATTAAATTCATCCCTTTCGGATAGCATACATTTATGTGTTATGTCCGATCAATTATTAAGATCGATCTCTCGAATGGCCGGTTTACGGTTCCCGTTGTCTAGCTATCTTAATCGTAGTTTTCAATTTTTTGCTGATGGTTTTCCTTCTCCAGTAACTATTGATGAGCAATGAGCTGACAGTACTCGGCTGCGTATGAACTTTACCGGATATCATATGTAATATTTGGCATTGGTTCCATCAATCCAACCAATCAAACGATCGTATAGTTTTTGCCTTTCGATCGTGATCTAGCTCGATCTTTCGCTTCTCTTTCTCGTCGTTGATATTCCAAATTTTATCAAAATATCTCAAAAATTGCGATCTATATGTTGGTGGTGGTCCACGATGTAAAAAGAAAAGGAATCTACCTCAATAAGGGACATGTGTAAACCGACTTCAGGAAGTCGCACACAGAACTACATCAGCTAGACAGGACGGTTGACAAATGATTTGAGCTGAGCTTGTGGTGATGTCCGTGGAAAGTTCCGATGCAGTGCCAGAAGATGCGCAATCGCAACGCAAGACCTGTGACGCGTCTACACATGATTATGGTATCACGCACAACGACACCTAACCTGGTATTTCAATCATATTTCTTGTTATTGCATAACAAGATCACGATAATCAGAAAATATGTATGACTTACAACTACTACCGCTACTTTTCCATCGTCCCATGTGTATAAATAAAGGATTTGTTTTTATAAGAACTTATGACTACTTGTTTAGAAACCATTAAAATTACGCTTAGAAATCAGAAAATTTTAATTTCTCTTTATACCGAACACCGCTTGTGGTACAAGAGTGTTTAAAGTTTCTACGCATGTATATAGCACACGGAAGAACTTGAGGTAGATGGAACGGTTCAAAATCAATTTCTGAATCGATATAAGCTTGTCTGTCCATATGTACGTCAAGTTTTCTCTGAGTTTTTTTCAGATATTTTGATGAAATTTGGTACACAGACGTGTTTTGACTCAAGGATGAACTCCAGTGAAAATGGTTGCGATCGGACCACTTATCATAAAATGTTTTATTTTGTTAAGACTGGTATAGGGATATTTAAGCCGGGCTGTCTAATTTTATTTTATTTTATTTTTTTTTTGTTTTTCATTGCGGTAGTTTCGCTTTTGCGAAACATTCTAAAGCTCTTTCCGTCCATAGCTAAAACAGTCGCGTTTTCATTTCAGTTAGCAGCATATTTGCTGATGTGATAAGCGGCGACCAGTTGTTGTTATTGCAATTAGTTTGGATGTGTGAATGTTATTTATTAACAATAGATTTTCATCTTTATCTTCTCGCTTCTTAACACTAACGTTAACAAAAGAATTTCGTTAAAATAAGGCCGACTCTTTTTTTTTTTTTTTTTTTTCTTTGTTATGTGAATATATAACTATCTTATTAGCCAGAATGAGAAAGTGTGTCATACACACGTAAAACGATGGACGCCTTGAGGAAAGTGTACTAATTTGTATCATATGATTGATTGTATGTGATTTCTAAAGACGTCAGTAAAATTTTATCGCAAACCAAATTTAGTCATTTGCTACTTTAGTAACCCATGTGTTTGCGAACGCTTGTAAGTTATTTTAATCGTTTGTTAGCGAAACTGCCACCGTCTTAGAAATATCACAGCAAAGGTGAAACTGCGCTTTTAATGCTTTAAATATTGTAGGTTCGAACATCCGGTTGTAAAGGAAAACAAAAAATCTTGTTAGAAAAATATAAAATCCATAGTGAGATGCATAAGTGTGAAGCACATAATAAAAGGAACGCAACGATTTTCACAAAATCACATTTTATTTTTCAACGTAAGCTGTTTTTTGCTCATCCAATGATTTTCTAATGATTTTTTTCTGACTGTCTGCTCCAACTTCGAGTGATGTGACACGTTCACCTAGCAGTTATCGTCCCAATCTTCCAATTAGATAATTATGTAATAGTCACTGTGCGATATTTGGTTGACATGTTAGTGCGTTATCTTTTTTTTCTTTTCTTTTGACTTGACCAGTCACTTAGAAGACGTTCCCTATACGTGTGATATGACGACAGACAGAAAGAAGTAGAGAAAGAGATGGGAAGATTTTCGACCACAGCCTAGTGGGTGTAAGACTAATCGGTAAGTGTTTTGCTTTTACCGGCTGAGCACTCACTAATGTTACGGCCGAAGGAAACTCTACCGCGATTCTTACCTACTCGGCTACTCATGCATTATCTGGTGCTGGAAGAAGGATTCGCTTCTTCAAATGTGGTCCTTTTATACCATTGTGCCATTTAAGCACGGCAGTGTTTTCATTTTTTGAAAATGTTTGCAACATGCAGTAGTAGACTCCAGAGACCGCATAAAGCGTATACATCCTGAATCATTATCAGATTCTCTATTTATCTAGGTACGTTTGCCCATTTGTCCTTCCGCCAGCCTTCCTGTGTTACGGTAACCATTATCCTAGTTGCGAAGGCGAAGATATCGGCATTAAAATCGCCAAAAACATGAAGTGAAGTTCGTGTACGCATTTGTCCTTTGTTTTAAATATTACCCATCAATCAGGGCGTACGGTCATGGTCAGAAAGCAATGGGGATGAAGAAGTAGATGGAGATGGAAGGAGGATGGAGATGGCCTTACCCTAATGCGATAAGTGTTATGCCTTCACAGGGTCAACAGTCATCATAGCTAGGGCGAAGCATGGTCTACTGAACTGAAACGCGAACAACTATTTGGTAGTATCGACTCTTATCTAATCGGCTATATGGCAGTACGTTTATATTGGCAATGGGCCTAATCGGTCGAGATAGAAAAAAGTGGCTGTTTTACTTACTGTCCGCAACAATTGCGAGTGAAAATGATCCACGCCCAGCTGAACATAACATCTTTCCGTTTTCTTTTTTTTTTGATTTTGTCATCCAAGTAACGCTAAATTAATGTACTTCTTATTTTTGTACCCTTTTCAAAGTAGCCGGTGAAGAGGTTCTACCATATGCAACCTAAAAAATATTGACCACATTATGACTTGATCTTTCCCGTCTTGTCTCAATTGCAACATCATTTGGCATTTTTCGATTTTTCTCGTAATTCCGGTGGGTTGTGATGAATTCATACATCACTCACAGTTACGTAACAGTGCAAGAACCAGTATTGAACGAATATTGAAGTGCTTCAATGAGATGATGAAATTAGTTATTCCTGTAGATTCTGCCAAGTGATGAGCGAAACGTCGAATCACATCCTATAAGAAGGCGAGCCAACCTACAGAATCAAACATCAAGTGTTTTATCATAACACACATAAGAAATATTACAATGCCCCGAAGTAAGGAAAGGAACGGAGTTCAGAAGAATCTTAACACTGGAAGACGAGGGGCCTGGGCGAGTACAATAGATCTGTTAGATCACGCATAATAATAACAATAATCCTGGCCACTTTATACTTAATAGAGCCAGAGCCCTAGTCCCCTACTTGAAAAGAGCAAAAACACAAAACTGGAGCCAGTGCATATCCCAGACAAGCGTTAATATGTATACAGGTTTCTTATTTGCGTATTTTTTTACATTTCATGCATAGTCTAATCTAAAAGTTTCAAGCACGCATAGAAAAAAGTAAGCGAACATACCGACATGATAGTATATAATAGTTAGGTTAATGTCCAACATATGTGTGTTCTCTTTAACGGCCAAATAACAGTTTTGTTGTTTACAATTTATTTTTTGCAGTTAATGACACAATTTCTTAACTTCATAGGTAACGAAAATGCACGCCCTAGGATGACGTTGAATTCTTTGGTTGTCTTGCAACAATGTTTTTACATCGTTATCATCATTATTAACACCGTTCGTTCAAGCACAGTTTCATTACTCATAGATAATGTCAACGGCATTTGTATTAATGCTGTTAACTGCTCGCTTGCAGGCTTGTAGGCGTCAATCGCGAATCGCGAATCGCTATACAAATATCATTAAATTACAAGTTTTAAAAGTTTTAAAATTTTCACTTAAAAAACACAGAATAAATAAATAAACAAACAAGCAATGAACAAGAAAACAACGCATATTGCCTTGAAGCGATTCTCTTGAGATAGGCACCACTAGTCGCCGTCAGCTTTTATTGTGGGTATATCAGATTTATCGGGAATTAATAAAATTAATTCACGACTTTTGTAATATGTACGTATGTGTAATTGCTATAGATTTTGCAAATTTAACTTTACTTATATTTCATATTCATTTTTACACCCTACACCACTTGCGGCACAATGGTATATCAAGTTACTACACGTGGATACAACAATAACCAAAGCGAGTTGAGATAGACTCACCTTTCATTACACCGACCGATTCAGTATCGTTTTCTGAGTTTCACCGTCCGTCTGTCTGTCTTGTTTTCAACACAGTACAGATGGATACAACATCCAGAACGACTTAAGATAGATTCACCTTCTATTATACCGACCGATTCAGTATTATTTTCTAAGTTTGTCTGTCCGTCTGTAGGTCTTGTTTTCAAGACAGTACACATGAATACAACATCCAGAACGACTTAAGATAGACTCACCTTTCATTATAAAGATCGACTCACTATCATTTTCTCAATTTGCCCGTCCGTCTGTCTGTGTTGTTTTTAAGTTAGTGGCGGTAATTTTTGAGATACTTTGATGAAATTTGATACACTGATGTGTTTTGGTCGAAGGACGAACGCTATTGAAAATGGTTTGGTTCGGATTATTTCTTCGAGTACTTCCCATGTAACGCCTTATTTTGAAAAGTCACTGTAGGAATAACAATGGAGTGATGTAGGGCATTTAACGGTAATCCGTGGCTCACTGTAGTGTTTTTCATTGTTATTAATAATTATTATTTTTCATTAATTAATTTTAAATTTTATTTGAATTTAATTCTCATAAAGTTTTTTCTTTATTGTGTTTTGTCTTCTCTTTTTTTTTTCTTAATTTATAGTCTAACCCTGTATTAAGAACATGGTTGGATGTGTTCCGTAGAGGAATTTTTTGAATAAATATCTGACGAGATTTTGTTGTAAAGCCGAGATAGTATTTGTTGTATGCGCAATACTCACTCACTCACTCTCTTTCGCATTAGGACTCTTGTTAGAATCAATGCTTTTTCCTTGCCGCAACATGAAAAACGTACGTCTATTAACAATAAATTTTACTTCTTAATATATTGTGCTAACAATAAAAAGTCTTTTGAAGGCAGGAAGTAACGACTATTGTCCTTTGTCAAAAAAAGCCTTTGATAATGCGGCGAAGTTCCAGTAGAAATCTGGAATTTCTGTTAAATCCTTATGCATAGATGAGCTTTAGGTAGGTGCAAGCTGTTCTCCAATTTCCAGGCAAATACTACCACGAGTTTGATGTAATACTAAAATTCCGCTTAATTTCGTATTAAGTGCTAATGAAAACCTGACGCCAGCTCTGCTGGAAGGTGGTCGCTCATCTAACTTAATATTAAGCGTTAATAAAAACATTAACATTTTTATTAGGCACGAGATGAGATGATGAATATGCTTTTGTCATCTTCTACAGTGCCCTCTGCCCTTGATAGGGAAAGATGTAAAAAATGTTTCTTGTTTAACCCTAATCTTACTAGGTGGTGTCTATGAGTCACTTTTGAGAATAGATGTTATGTAAAACGCTTTTCGTGGTTTTACGTTTTTTTTTTTATTCAACTCCTTTTGAGACTCAGTTCGTATCATTTATTTACAATTCTTAGGACAGATATCTACAAGAAATTGTATTTACTACGATTATTCTGGTCTTGTCTTTTTGAATATTACTCTTCAATGCTCTTCTACTCGACTTACTTTGACTTGCGTAAATAGTCTGTTCTGCCCTTTCATTTATTAGCGATATTTTTGTATTAATCCCTTTCTTACGCTAAATGTTCTGCCAATTGCCGTCAATCGTAATCGAGTGATATGTCGTCATGAATGTGTATTTGGTTTACCATTTTTTTTTGAATTTGGTTTCTTAGAAAATCGAGTGGCCTGCATGCAATCTTAAATCGTCAAATGTGGGATTTTCATAACAATATTTCGTGTTTATATATAGTTTGCTTGGATACGTTAGAGGAATTCATTGAAATTATAAACAAAACCAAGAAAATTTCAGCTATTACCGAAAATTTCCATAAGTGCCTGGGAGTCATATCGTGATGTGATGGGTTATATAAAAAAAATGTGCTAAGGTTTAATATTATGTCTGCGCTTATACAGGTAGGAAAAATTTTATCTATCGCAAGTTTCTTCACTTCTTCACTTTTCGCATTCATCAGCTTCAGAGTTACTCTTTCAATGAGTTTTCTATGAAATCAGCATAAATTCTGTAACATCTTAGGTGTCCTCTACTATCTGAAGATGGCCGAATATAATGAGCATATCAGACAAAACAATCCTTTCTTATGATTATTTACTGAAGGAAACAAAATTCACTAAAAGCGACAACTGATGATGATGAAGAAAACCCTAGACATTGACTGGGTTCTGTTAAATATCATCATAGAAACAAAGCGCCAATGGGGAAAGTCCGATTTCCAGCCATAAGATCTATCGATTCGGGTGACGCCTAAGCTTTTGAGGTCCGATCATGGAAGAATGTGTGCTTTGTGCCCAAAACCCACCACTAAGTCGCTGTGCCGCACGCCATCTTACTTCTCACTTGCTTCTCTTCACTATTTTTATAATGATTTTGCTTTCAAAGGAAGAGGAGAGGAGAAGAAGTGTAGAAAGATCAATTTGCTTTAATCTGCCTTATCTGTGTAACGATGGTGTCTCTCTAACCAGGAAATCGATAGATTTTCCCGAGCATCAGGGAGTGTCCATTTATGTTTTATAAAGGATTTACTTAAGAACTCTTCTTAATGGCACTGTTAAGGGCCATTCACTGTAAAAGGGATTTCCGTTTCTCTTTTTAGTTGTTGTTGTTTTATCAGAGCACAACGCATATAATATTTCGTGATAAGAAAAAACATCTCACGCAAAAAATGCACATTTATTATGCAAATGTACGAATACGATCCCAGTGTAAGTTAGAGAAACCAGGAGCGACTTCTTTTTGAAAACTTATGAAAACTGTTTCGTATCCGAAAGACCAGCAAAACTGACAAACGTACATAAATTGAACAATAACACGCATTTCGATGGTGTTACTGTGAAGGTCTGAAATTTAATTGAAAGCTTTCTCTATACACATACTGCTCGGTTATTATGTTGCTAAGAGCAACAATAGCAATAACGAAATTAAATTAAAATAAATATTGTTTTAGAGTCATGACTATATTTACTTTTGTGTGGTTTTTTCATCTGAAAATTTACTTCCCAGAATTTCCTTACGATGTATGTGCACAAGAAATTGAAGCATAGCGTACGAAGCGAACAAAGGTAATGTATTTTGTGTTACTGAGAGCGGATGTGTTGAATATAGCAGAATAGCAAAACAAGATGATATTTTATTCTTCTTTTTTTTCGTCTTTTTCTTCTTCTTCTTCTATATTTTACGATTATTATGCATAAAAATTTATTTTCCTTATGGTTAATAATAATAATAACAATAAAAAAAATTGTTTTTCTTTCATTTCAAGGATTCGTTGCGAAGAAATATGCTGCAGATATGATTCCAAAAGGAATTTGACAACGTTCGGCAACAAGATCAAGTGGCATTAATCTAATTTTAGACGCACGTATATTCACTTGTTCATATCCATTTAATATATGTATAAATGTAAATGTACATATATATACATACATATATACATATATATATATATATATATATATATATA